>JAVKPL010015100.1:0-95733 GCA_032173675.1 Gastrolobium villosum | reverse complement strand
ATCCCCACCAGCTAGTAGAGCCACACGCCTGCAACATAATAATAACCATTATACCACAAACCCCATATGAATATTTGCAACAAGTTTTATTTTTTATGAAGAAATCCAATAACTTTATAAAAATAAATGCAAGAAAGAAACACCCCACAAAAAAAAATTAAAAATTACCCCCATTTCTCAACACGAGAAGATGAACTGGGTTTGTCGAACTGAATGACACCCTCCAGAGGAACATCCTCGTCACCCACGAAAACCGTTTGGTCATTGGAAAAAGGAGAAGTGGAACTTGAGGTTGAGGTTGAGGAAGAAGATTTGGTAGCTGAACTTGATTCGATGCCTCCCTCAGCTTTGGCGAGTGTAAGATGAAAGGGTCTTATAGAGCTTCTTCTAGTGATGAATTTTGGTGAAGGATTCAAGAATGGTAGTGGGTTTGCAGCGATGAATTTAGCAGAGTACGAGGTGGAACACTTTGCAGACATGGCTATGCAAGGACCTTGGCTAACCAGTATCATTACTAACGTTAGTGTAAATGCCCAAATAACACAGTTTGTGTTCTGCTTTGTCATCCACACAAGAAGATTGCAAATATAGTATCCACGTGCGTCGTAGGACAATTTTCTTGACAAGTATTTACACAAAATTAAATTATATTTGTATATTTCCCATATATGTGTTCAGAAAGTATCGTGTGAGCTATTAGACTTTAACTATACATCTCAAGTATCAATGATCAAAGATAACATGAATTTGTTAATATCATTTTTCAAGTTACCCAATTGGCGATGTAAGTGACATAAATTTACGGTATTTTTTAGCTCAAATTTTCTTTTTCCCTTCCCCGTGTAATATTAATATATGAGTTATAAATCTAGTTATATAATAATAAAAAGAGAATCTATTTATAAAACACTGAAAAGACCATGGGAAATGTATGCTCTCATGTTTATTTGTAATTTAACATGATTATGTCAGGTGAGAGGATATTAACCATTAATGATTAAATCAATGATGATGATGATATGATTTATTATCCTTATATTTTTTCTCTCATCTCTTATTACCATTAGTTCACTCATGTATGATTATGATTGCCCCACATGACATGGTCATGTTAATTAGTACATGAGAAGATCCACTCCCACTTCTATGTAGTAAGTTCAAAGGACAACAAGAGTAATTTTCCAAATAAATAAATAAATATCTATGTCAATGTTTGGTGAGAATAAAAATATCATAATTTGGCTTACAAAAAAAAATAAAAAAAATATCACAATTTGTATGCAAAAAAGTATCATGATTTTAAAAATATATTTTTTATCCATTTCCAGCCAATAACTACAATTCAAAATCATATTATTTAAAAGTTCTCAAAATAATTATTGTATAAAATAATTTTTTAAACAAAATGTTATTTTGTACGTTATATAACCAAAAAAATATATATGGGTCGGGGGGTTCAAACTCGTTATCAAGCAAATTCTTAAAAAATCTTTGGAGATAAGAGGAATTGTCTCTCTCGATGGGGGTTAATCTCATTCTTTCTCTGGTGGCAAAGCTCAATGTAGCTTCTGTACCAATGAGGAAGTAGCCTTTAGGGCTATATTCCGATGACAAAGTGACTGAAAGAAATTGAATAAAGATACCTCCAAGTTCATACTCAAAAAAAATAAAAAATATATGGGAAATATAATATACAAAATAAGTTATAAATAATTTAAATTGTTGTCTTTTGAACTTATTAGATTGTTTATAATATACAAAATATTTTGTATACTATAAACTGTTGTTATTTTAATTTTTTTAATAATAAAAATTTTGATAAAAAAAAAATTGGCCTATAAATAAACTATAACCCTGGGCATTGCCCATTCACCAAAACAAAAAAAAAATATATATATATATAACCCAACCCGTTAAATTATAAAATTTTGAGAATTAAAATTAAAAAAATATAAGAATAAGGACCAAATATAGGATTCACTGCTGACTCGCGTACTTGAGCCTAATTTTGCATCTCTACAATCACGTGATAAAGTAATGAAACTGATTCTTCTCAAGCGTTTTGCCTTCTTACCAATCATGGTAATGATACTCGAAAGTTGCCATTGGTAGCTAAGATTCGAGTCTTTTTAATGAAAGAGTGGACTGTCTTATTGAATAAAATTCCTAGGAGTAGCAACACATGTGCGGATTGGATTGCGAAGAAGGCTTTGGATGATTCCTTTGGGCTCAAATCAATATCCTCCCCTCACAGCGATCTGTTAAATCTTCTTGCTGCTGATCTTTTGGATCCGGGTCTGAATAAGGTGGATGCTAGGAGAAATACAGGATGATGCTTGTTCCTGGCTTTTTGCTAGTGTTTGATGTTTTGTTTTCTGCTGTTTCTTGTTCTGTTTTTTTCCTTCCTTCTTGTTTGCTGTTCTTTTATTTTGTGGGGGCATTGCCCCTTGCTGTAACCAAAAAAAAAAAAGTAATGAAACTTGTTAATAAATATATTATAGATTTAATTATAAAATTATTTTATTTATATATTAGTTGGATGCAGTTTTTCAGCAGGAACTAGAATATCTCGTTAAGAGATATTGCCAAATCTCAACAGATGGAACAAACTAGTTGAGGCCGACTAAGTCGGACCGAATCTCAACTGTGGGAGCTCAGCAACCTAGCCAGGTAGCCCTATAAATAAGAGCTCAGACATCCCAGGTACACACCTCTGAATCGCCTAGTTTATTCCACTCATTGTGCACATACCACCCCTTGGTTGTAAAGCCTATTGCTTGTGCGCAGTGATTGGGACCTCGGCATTTAAGCCCAGTATATCAGGCATATACATCATCTCTGAGCGCATACCATCTGGTATAGCAATACGGTCTACCTCGGACCTAACATTGGCGCCGTCTGTGGGAACTCGGTAAAATTCGATTCCCATAACACCATGACCAACACACGATCCACGTCGGGCAATGCTCAGGGGCCATCCCAAATGTCTGGTTTGGAGCAGCTCCAGGCTTCCGCTAGCCCGGTTCTGGTGGACGTACAGGTCGAGGAGGTCGG
This sequence comes from Gastrolobium villosum, assembly GCA_032173675.1. Lineage (NCBI taxonomy): Eukaryota > Viridiplantae > Streptophyta > Magnoliopsida > Fabales > Fabaceae > Gastrolobium > Gastrolobium villosum. Next base: position 92,679 of record JAVKPL010015100.1, on the reverse strand, counting down.
ATTACAGGGGCCGACTCCTAGACCACCAATCGGAAACACAACAATTGTAACCCGCCCATCTGAGCCACCAAATGTTACCTCAATGGCGATGGGAGCAATCCTCCAGCGGATGCAGGAAATGGAAAACAGATTCCTAACCCAACAACGATTAGATGCTGAAAGAATGGCAACGCTTGAAGCTGAATTACGAAACCGGACCGCTCAAGGCGGAACCGGAAGCGGATCACAAGCTCAGGACGGGGGAAACCAGCACCAAAATACTGGCGGAAACGCTAATGCAGGCAACGGAGGTACCCAACTCCATAACGCCCCCGCTGCCGAAGTCAATGTCCTGGAAACTCTGGCTCTTCACCTCGGCAATCAGCAAGAGGTAGGAGGCCAGAACAATGCCAACAACCAAAATTATCTGAACGACGATGAAGCTAATGATAGCCCATTCACGGAAAGACTAATGAACCTGGCCATCCCCCCGAGATTCAAAAGCACCAGAATACCTCCATATGATGGGAGTCAAGACCCGGAAGCCCACTTGGAGGCTTTCAAAACTGAAATGCTGTTTAATGGGATCACAGGACCCATCAAGGCCAGAATTTTCGCAACAACCCTAACAGGACAGGCAATGACCTGGATCACCAGGCTGCCCAAAAATTCAATTGACTCGTTTGAAGATTTAGCGCGGACTTTCCGCCTCAACTTCGCAACTAGCAAAGTGCATCCCATGCCGGCATATGCGCTAGGAAGAATTCGTCAGAAAGATAATGAATCATTAAGAAAATACCTTGATCGATTCAAAGATGCAGCATTGAAGGTCCGCGGTCTCACCGAAGCCGTGCACCTCCACCTAATCATTTCGGGATTAGATGGTGACTCCCCACTTGCTAGGTCGATCTACAAGAACCCGGTCAATGACCTCGAAGAGTTCCGACGTAGGTCGGACAAATACATCGACGTGGAGGATATGCAGCAGGTTTACGTCGAGTCTCGTGGGCGGAGCCCGTCAAGAAGGAGTCCAAATAAGAAGAACGGTAGAGATCGGGACCACAAGGGGTCCAAAAAAGGAAACGACGCTCGCGAGAAGAAGACGGAAGATCGCTCTCCTAGAATGAAGTTTGAAGACTACACCCCACTAAACGTGCCCAGATCCAGGATCTGGAGAGAAGTAGCTCAAACCGAGATGCGAAACGTCGACCGACCTCGTCCCCTCAAAGCAAAGAGCGGACTTGACAAGAGCAAATATTGTGCGTTCCATGACCAAAACGGCCACATCACGGACGACTGCTGGGACCTTCGAGACGCAATTGAAAAACACGTCAGAGAAGGGAAGTTGAAACAGTACATAATTCGTACGCAGGGTAAGAAAAACAACAAGCCCAGACAAAAAAGCCGAAGCCGAAGCCGAAGTCCGAGGCGTGGAGACAAAAGAGACCAGAGACAAGACCGCAATGCCAAAGGCAAGGAAGTCGACGACAGAGCGGAGATTTTTCCCGAAGCAGAGTTTGAATGCAATGTGATTAGCGGGGGATTGGGTGGCGGAGGAGACTCGGCGAACGCCCGAAGGAAATACTTGAAGGAGGTCATGTCCATTAGAGACCGGCCAACTTTTAAGCCAAAGCTCGACGAACCTGAACCCCCTCCGATATACTTCACCAGAGCAGAGCTGGCAAGGGTCGTGCCAGGACATACTGATGGATTGGTAGTCACTGGAGTGCTAGTCAACTGCCGAGTCAGGAGAATTTTCCTCGACCACGGAAGCTGTGCGGATATAATTCTCTGGGATGCTTTCAAGAGAATGAATTTGGACGAGAAGGACCTGAAACCATGTGTTACCGAGCTACTGGGGTTTAATGGAGCACCATCCCCACCGAAAGGTTATATCGACCTCAAACTAACTCTTGGCACGAAGGATTCCTTCCGTACTGAGAGAGTTCGTTTCGTGGTAGTAGACACTTCCTCTTCTTATAACGTAATCATTGGTCGTCCTACCATTCACGACTGGGACATGATGATATCTACTAAGCACCAACTCATGAAAATGCCAGGGCCAAATAACGAAATCATCACAATTCCTGGAGATCAAAGAGAATCAAGGGAATGTTACTATGAGACTATTCGAGCCCATCACGGTGACCCAGCATCCCCTCCCCGGATAAGGGGGAAGGATCAAGAGACCGGGCTTTCAGGACGACCGACAGAGAGGTCAACTTAGTCGAGCTCGACATGAGAGAGGAGCTACAATCGCCTCGACCACAACCTGAGGGCGAATTACAAGAAGTCGAGATCCGCGGTGACGGCCAAGGCTATACAAAGGTCGGAAAGTCTTTGGAGCTAGAGTTTCAAAACGAACTCGTATCATTCCTAAAGACAAATTCCGACGTATTTGCTTGGAAGGCCTCCGAAATTCCTGGAATTGATCCAGCCTTTTGTTGCCATAAGCTCTCAATGTATCCGGGAGCAAAGCCGGTATCCCAAAAGAAAAGGAAGATTGGGGTGGACAGACGACAAGCTCTAAGCGAGCATGTGGACGAGCTCCTGGAGGCCGGATTTATTCGTGAAATACAGTACACCACTTGGCTGTCAAATGTAGTAATGGTTAAAAAACCAAGTGGAAAATGGAGAATTTGTGTTGATTATACAGACCTAAACAAGGTCTGCCCAAAGGATTCATATCCATTGCCTAATATTGACCAGCTAGTTGATAACTCGTCTGGCTTCCAGTTGCTTTCATTTATGGACGCATACTCAGGATATAATCAAATTCCCCTTCATCCAGATGACCACGAGAAGACAGCTTTCATTTCGGAAAAAGGAAATTTTTGTTATAATGTTATGCCTTTTGGCCTCAAAAACGCTGGGGCCACTTATCAAAGAATGATGAACCGAGTCTTCCAGACTCAGATCGGAAGAAATCTGGAGGTCTACATTGACGATATGATCGTCAAGTCGATAAGCACTTCAGCGCACATCGCTGACCTCGGAGAAACTTTCGAACAATTAAGAGCTCGGAAGATCAGGCTGAACCCAGCCAAATGCGCATTTGGAGTACCAGCAGGAAAATTCCTAGGGTTCATGCTTACGAATCGAGGAATAGAAGCAAATCCCGACAAATGTAGGGCGGTATTGGAAATGAAACAGCCAGAAAATAAAAGGGAGGTCCAGCAACTTACAGGCCGCCTTGCTGCACTGACCAGATTCCTCCCCAAGTCAGCTGAGAAGGCACTGCCTTTCTTTAAGCTCCTCAAGAAGGAGGCAGAATTCGGTTGGGGGGAAGAATGTAAAAAGGCATTCGACAACATCAAGGTTTGTTTAGCTACTCCTCCTGTGTTAACAAAACCAGAACCCGGAGAAACGTTGGTTCTGTACCTGTCTGTGGGGGAAGAAGCTATCAGCGCCGCCTTGGTCCGGGAAACGGATAAGTGCCAGCATCCAATATATTTCGTAGGACGGACGTTGCAAGGACCGGAACTCCGATACCAGAAGCTGGAAAAAGTGGCATTTGCTCTACTGACAACGGCAAGAAGGCTCCGACCTTATTTTCAAAGCCACCGAATTATAGTGCGGACAAACCAGCCCATCAGGCATATACTACATAAGCCTGACCTGGCAGGAAGAATGATTAATTGGGCTGTCGAGCTATCCGAGTTCGATTTGACGTACGAACCTCGGCCGGCAATAAAGTCACAGGCACTGGCCGACTTCATCTTGGAGCTCACCCCGGGCAATGAACAAGAGAAGGTTGACAAAGACCTCTGGACAGTTTATGTTGATGGATCTTCAAATTCTAAAGGAAGCGGCGCTGGGGTGATCATTGAAAGCCCGGAAGGAGTATCAATTGAGCACTCGCTCCACCTGGCATTTCCAACCTCAAACAACCAAGCTGAGTATGAGGCGTTTATTGCTGGGATTATGCAGGTGAGAGAGCATGGAGCAAAGAGAGTCAAAATCATGAGTGATTCCCAAGTCGTCACTTCCCAAGTTGAGGGAAAATACCAAGCCAAGGGCCCCCTCATGATGAAGTACCTCCAAAGGGTCAAGGAATTGTTTGCCGAGTTCGACGAGGTAGTGATCCAGTACATCCCTCGAAACGAAAACATTAGGGTCGACATTCTGTCCAAACTGGCAAGCTCGAAAGGATCCGGTAACCACCGCACCGTTATTCAACAAAGCATTTTAGAACCAACATGCGTCCTAATGATAACCACCGACACGGAAGATTGGAGAAGACCAATTGTGGCCTACCTTGAAAAAGGAATTGTGCCAGAAGAGACTCAAGAGGCAAAGAAGCTTGTTAGGAACTCGGCCTGCTTTACTATAGTAGAGGGTCAACTGTATAAAAAGGGTTTCTATGCACCCATGCTGAAATGCCTTGACAAAAATGAGGTTGAATATGTGTTATCCGAGATCCATGAGGGCATCAACGGACATCACATGGGAGGGAAAGCATTGGCTAAGAAGGCGTTAAGAGCAGGATATTACTGGCCGACAATGGTGGCCGACGCCATGGAACATGTTCAACGATGTGAGCAATGTCAGAAGCATGCACTGATAATTCATGCACCCCCAGAGGAATTGCAGACCATCACGGCACCATGGCCATTTTTTAAATGGGGAATGGATCTCTTGGGACCCTTTGCTGCTGCTGAAGGACAACTCAAGTGGTTGATAGTTGCAGTCGACTACTTCACCAAATGGATCGAGGCCGAACCCCTCGCCACCATCACCTCGGCCAGGATACGCCGTTTCTTTGAAAGGAATCTGGTAAGTCGATTTGGAATCCCTGCAGAAATTGTCACCGACAACGGAACTCAGTTCATCGACAAGAAATTCCAAGAGCTCATGGCCGACTTCAAAATTAAACACCGTTTTGCCTCAGTGGAACATCCTCAGACCAACGGACAAGCCGAGTCTGCCAACAAGGTAATAATCAACGGACTCAAGAAAAGGCTTGACGAGGCCAAAGGAAATTGGGTACAGCAGTTACACCTAGTTTTATGGGGATACAGAACAAGCGTTCAATCCGCAACAGAGGAAACCCCCTTCAGGCTAACATACGGTTGTGAAGCAATGATTCCGGTTGAGATCGGAGAACCGTCCTGGAGAAGGGCACAAAGACTGCAAGGCACTGAAGGCCAAAATGATGAAGCATTGTTGATTGAGCTCGACCTATTGGATGAATGCAGGGAGAACGCCAGATATAAAAATATGATGGCTAAGCGCTTAGTTACGGCTAGGTTTAATAAGAAAGTAAGACCTCGGTCATTTCAGAGCGGCGACCTAGTTCTGAGAAGAGCCGACATTGGTAACAAGAATGCCAAAGATGGAAAGCTCGCAGCAAACTGGGAAGGCCCTTACAGGGTTAAGGATAATCTCGGAAAGGGAGCCTACACTCTGGAAACTTTATCCAAGAAGCCAGTAAAAAGAACTTGGAATGCCGACAAGCTGAAAACCTATTACAGTTAGGTTTAAAGACGTGGTCAAGTGCTAGACTCTAGTCCACATAAATAAGGCGGGCCATGGAGCTCAGTCATTAGGTAGATTTGATTTCAAGGCAAATAAGCGGGCTGTAAAGCTCGGATTTGTAAAGAAATTTTCATTATGAATAAATGAGCAGTTGTTATTAAAACGCTTCCATTTATGATTCCGACATGTCACGATCATTAAAGAAATAAATTTTTGTTGACGAACAAAAAGAAATTAACATTTTCTAGATCGGCCATCAGGGACTCGCAAGTTGTAAAGATAAATAAAGACGAGACCAATATGGTATAAATTGACAAGCTTGGATCAACCAAAAGTTTGTTTATAATGACAAAAGCCGAGCCGAACACGGCAACGATTACAAAATATTAAAAATAACTAAATCTAAGGGGTCCCAGTTTCGGCCTCCTCCTCGGAACCTGGAGACCCCGGAACAATGACGCCGTCCTTCACTTCATAAGACACGTCCATTCCAGCTTCGATAAGCCCAGGGTTCAGAACTCGGGCCTGAGCAATGGCGTTGTCAAAAGCCTGGACGGCCGCGTTAACCACCACGGTCTTAGCCTCTTCAAAGTCGGCGGTCGTTTGATCGAGCTGAGTCCGGAGTGCCTGAAGTTGGACATCCTTATCTCCTAGAGATTTGGAAAAGGTTTCTTTCTCGGCGCTCAGCTCGTTGACCTTGGCGTTGGCTAATCTCAGATTCTCCCTCGTCATTTCCACCTCCTTCTGCAGCTCTCCAAATTTGGCTTCCAGGTCGGACTTAGATTGCTCTAGCTCCACGACCTTAGAGGTAAGGGACGACTTGGCCGCATTAGCCTGGTCCAGGTTTTGGAGGAGGTCTTGAAATATTTGAATCAATGAGGTCGTTTTCAAGGCATCCTCCTCCATTCGCTTTAGCATGGCCCTTACAGTGGAGGTCAGGCCAGAGTTCAGAAAGAGACTCGGAGGGGGTTTCAAAGCCGCCCTGAGGCGGTCCGAAACACCTGACCTCCATAGCTCCCCCGGCTCTAAACTAAGGAGGGTCCCCTGGGAAGCAGGAACAGCAGCTGGACTTGGCGAAGAGGGGGCAATCTCAATAGGAACCACCTCGTCAGCAGGAGGGTCCTCACCCAAGATAATGTCTACCCGTCGTCGCTTAGAAGCTTCAGGTTCGAGAGAGGCAGCCTCTCGCGACTTGCCCTTGCCAGATTTTTTGGGTAGATACTTCTTGTATTCGGCCGACGTCATGCCAACTGAAAATCAGAAAGAGTATTGTCAAGGTGTACAAAGAGATAGTTATCAAACGTAACATAAACTTGACATACATACCGAACTCATAAATAGCATCGTCTCCAAACTTATCTACTATCCGACTTAAGTCGATGATGCCATAATCATCAGTATACTCGACTATAATTCGCACCGCGAACCTCTCGTCTCGGGAAAGCGCGGTTAGGGGAGTGGCGTAATTTTTTGGACGACGTCGGTAATGTTTTCGCGTCCAATACAGCTCGAAGTGGCATAAAAGGTTCCCATCATCCAGCAGTTCCTTGCCAAACCAGGGGAGGGAATCAGGGCGAGAAGCCACTTTAAAATAGGCATTCTTGAAGCCTTTGAAGGACTGAGAGTAAGGGATGAAAATTCCCCTACCAGGAGTACCTCGGAAGGTAACCCACCCTTTCCTTTCTTTTAACTCGGCACCACTCCGAGCCGTATAAACATCAAAAAAGAAATAAAAAAGGGAGACTGTACAGGGAAGGAAAAGGTAAGAGCACAATTGCTCAAAACCACGGATAAAAGCCCATGAGTTGGGGTGAAGTTGTGAGGGCGCTACTCTAATCCGACGCAGCACAGCCATTTGGAAGTCTGTGAACGGAAGCCGAATTCCGACCTTAGTGACCAGATCCCGGTAGAAAAAGAAGAAGCAGGGCTCATCCGATATGGGGCCTGCGCATACCGGATAATCACCCGGTGGAAGAAGATCGACCCCGTCAGGATTCCCAAGAGGAAGCTGGGAGACGTCGGCTGGAGTCATTATAGACCGCATATGAAGGATTTCTAGAAGAACCCACTCATCGACATCAGAATTGTCCATTGTCAGGTCCCTGGAACACGAAGGAGTTGGATCAGAAATAAAATCAACCTGACTTGACCCAGAATCATCTAAATCAGATGGTAACGGGCCTGGACTCCAAGAAAAAGGGATAGAGTCATCAGAACTACTAAGGAGATCGACAAAAGGCACCTGACTGGATGCCGAGTCATCAAAATTAGAAGGGACTTCCGACTTGGGAAAACCCAGGTCGGATGAAGAAATGCTGGAAGAACTATTACTCAATTGGAAAGGTGGGATCCGATCTAAAACAGACCCCCGAGCCTTGTCCAAACGGTGGAGGAGGAAGAATGAAGGACAAAGGAACTGGCTCAGAAAAGGAACTCGATCTAGAAATTGAAGCTTGAGGAATCGAGGAGGACGCACCTCTAGTAAAAGATGGTTGGGCGTGTTCACCCCTACGTCCCCTCCGACCTCTACCTCTCCTACCACGAGCACCTCTGGAGGTCTGACGACCTCCTCGGTGACTTCGGAGAAGCTGCTGGAGCCTCTCCTCTTCGGTGTACTCTCTGCCATAAAACCAATACTGAACAGATCTTGGCAACCTCCCTATCATCTCCTCAGACACCTCTCTACTATCATTTCGGCCACTAGAACTACCAGGAGTGTCCATTACCCACTTAAAGAGTGGGTAAGACAGGAAACACTCCTCACCAACAAGAAAACGAATAACCAGAAAAAGAGGAAATAGAAGTCTACAAAGAAAAGAGAAAGTTACCTGGTTGAAAACTGAGGAGAAGAAATGGCGAATGAAGAATGCTTTGACAATAGGAGAAACACGCAAAAAACCCTATGAGATGCGTAGGAGAGCAGGAAGTAAGAAAGAAATGACAGTGGCAAACTGATACATATATATAGAGCTGAAGGAAGTGGAAGCGCAAAGGCCAAAGGGTGGTCTTCGAAGCGTCTGGGGCATCAGGGGCAAAAGGGGATTTTCGCCGCCCTGCACACCCTGCACGCCCTGCAATTCCTGCCTGCATTTAATGATCTCAATCATGGCCTATCCTAGGCTCAGTGTAGTACTCCCTGCCCAATGCGCAAAACTGCCAGTAAACGAAGTGCACGTGTCCTGTTATAACCGTCACTGCAGGAATAAGACGAAAGGACAGAAAATTGTAATAAAACGAAAGGTCAGGAAATTGAAAGGTCATGTCAATAGTTCCGACATTCAAAATCTGCTGACCTCACCAAATTGATCAAAAGTCATAACGAGATTCAAATGGAGTCACGACCTCCGATATAGTTGACACATGGGGAATAAGTTCAAGTAATGGCCAGGTCAAGGATGACCAATTAATCCAGAGATCATCTCGGCATTCCGACTTACGGAATCCCGAGCTGGGGGGCAACTGTTACGGATGAGTCTCTGAAAACCGCCGCCCAAGTATATCTCGTCAAGAGATATTGCCAGATCTCAACAGATGGAACAAACTAGTTGAGGCCGACTAAGTCGGACCGAATCTCAACTGTGGGAGCTCAGCAACCTAGCCAGGTATCCCTATAAATAAGAGCTCAGACATCCCAGGTACACACCTCTGAATCGCCTAGCTTATTCCACTCATTGTGCACACACCACCCCTTGGTTGTAAAGCCTATTGCTTGTGCGCAGTGATTGGGACCTCGGCATTTAAGCCCAGTATATCAGGCATATACATCATCTCTGAGCGCATACCATCTGGTATAGCAATACGGTCTACCTCGGACCTAACAAAGGGATTAATATTTCTTATATATAATATATATATATATATATATATATATATATATATTATATGATTTATTAAATAACGATAGTTTATTTAGTGTGAGGAAATTGAGTAGGTGAAGTTAAAAGAATGTGTTTGATTCTTCAAATCAATGTTGTTAAACCTGACTGGGTTATTGATCCGATCGAGATACTAGGTCACTGCGTCACTAGTTCAACCGCATGACCCGATAAATATATGTAAATCTATAATTTATATTTAAAAAACTATACATATACTTAAATACTTGTAAAAAAATTATACAAATTTCAAATATTTTAACATGAAAATAATAAATTATACATCATTGTCCAACAAAAGATCAGTCAAACATATAATATTTGTGATACTAGTGTTTCAGGTTTAGTAAACGACATATCTAACTATAAATCAAATGAAAATTCCCTGCATATTGCATAATAAAGATAATATCAATGTTGTAGGTACATAATCTATGTAAGTTAATAAACTACAAATCACTCAAATATTTCAAAAGAAAATAAAGCATGTGTTTGAAAGTAAAAAAAAAAAAAAAGACATCAACTGATGAAAATAAATTAGTTTTTTTATAGTCCGGGTCGGGTCACCGGTTGAACCTACCGGGTCACCGATTTTTACAAAAACCGGTCGGGTCGCACCGGCTCACACCGGTTCTATAACATGGCTATCCAATATGAAAACCGAACCGGTTACATGATCGGTTTTCGAGTTGACCCGGTCGGGTCGATCCGGTTTTTATAATTAACACTGCTTCAAATGTTATTTTTGGGATTACTTTAAGGGAGAGGTTATATTTACTACCTAATTTTCTTACTACATGTTACTACCAAATCTTAACCGTTGATTTCTGTCAATCTAACGGTTGTAATTTATGGGATCATATTTATTAATTTACAATAAATTATAACCGTTAGATTGACTGAAATTAACGGTTAAGATTTGGTAGTAACAAGTAGTAAGAAAACTAGGTAGGAAGTATAACATTTCCCTTAATTTAAAGCCTTAGTTCTGATATCCATCTCGAATCAGACTAGTCACAAAGTGATAAATCGATTGGAATATCTTTAAAAAAAATATTATGTAGGATTCATATTTTTCTCTCTCTTTATATGGCCCCACATAAACATCGCATACAGTATATAAAAGATAAATTTCCCTTTACGGTTCAAATTCCCTTGCAATTTGTTGTAACTAATTTCCAGAGGTTTAATTTATAACAAGGGGAAAGATATACTTATCACCAAAGAAGTCTATCACATTTACAATCAACTTAATCACCCTTGATTTTCGTCAATCTAACGATGATAATTTATTGGATTTATTGGGCATTTTCACCCTTTTGCCCCTCATTAATTATTTAATAACCATTTTTTCCCTAACTCAGAACTATCTACCAATCTGCCACTCTTTAGTCGATTAAGCCAAAAATTTAATCGATTAAATAGCCAAAATAGGCAAAAATCGTCGACTTGAAGATTTAGTCGATTAAATCTCCCTATTAATCGATTAAATCTCTCATACAAAAGGTTGTTTTTCTGATAAAGAGGAAGATTTAATCGATTAAAAGATTTAATCTTCTTCATTTGACCATTTAATCGATTAAATATTCAATTTAATCGATTAAAGAGGGGCAGATTGGTGGATAATTTGCAATCAGGGGCAAAATAATTATTAAATAACTAATGAGGGGCAAAAAGGTGAAAAAGTCGGATTTATTGGGTCGTATTTATTAATTAATTATTAATTTCCAATAAATTATAACCGTTAGATTGACGGAAATCAACGGTGATTAGGTTGGTTGTAAAGATGGTAAATGTTTTTTGTGGTAAGTATATCCTCCCTTGTAACAAAGCTCTACTAGGGAGAATGAGACAAAAAAGAGCAATATCAGCCAACAAGAGTTTATTTTGTAGTTTTAATATCTAAGCAGAATTCATGAGAAATAGATATGAATCCACAACAAATTGGAACTTTAAAAGAATATCCTCTAATCAAAATTGCTTCCTTTATGGACTGGTGCTCTATACTTTTATGTGTTATTTATTACGACCATATCATGTACGAGATCTTAATAATTTATGAATAAATTAACAGTGATAAAATATGAGAAAAAAATATTAGAATAAGAACTAACAAAAAATAACAATTATTTATCTATGAATAATTAATATTCTCTTACATGCTTTTGTCATAATAAATTACACATGATAAAATTTATTTGCAACACATGAAAAGATCTTTTCCCAAAATGTTGAGACTATGGGCTTGTTTGATTTCTATTTTCAACTTCTTCTTTTTTGTTTTTAGAACAAAACAAAAACTTATTTGAAAAGGATTATTTAGTAAAATGATTTCTAAAATAATAATTAGTTTTTAAAAGTAAAAAGAAAAAGTTATTATATTTTTTTTATGAGGAAGGTTATAGTTACAACTTTTTTTTACAACCTCTTACAACCATATCTTATCACCGTTGATTTCCGCCAATCAACAGTTACCATTTTCTCAAATTAAACTCATTAATTAATTATTAATTCATAATAAATGATAACTATTGATTGACGGAAATGAACAGTGATAAGATATGGTTGTAAGAGGTTGTAAAAAAAAGGTTGTAACTATACCCTTCCTCTTTTTTTATTGTTTTTACGAGAATAATTATCTAATTAAGATAATTTAGTAATAGTATTTTTGTAAATAAATTTAATTTCTTTTTTATTTTAAATTATTTTATAGTGATAATTTTATAATTATGAAAGGTCATTAATGATTTCTTATAAATAGATACAGCTTCTTCTCTTTCTTTTTTTTGGTAAAAGGAAAGGGAAAAACGCCTCAAACAACACAGACTATTTCAGATTAACTCTACGAAAATCACTAACCAACGAAAAATCTGCCAAATACAATGGCAAAATCTCAGGAGGAAGAGAATCAAAAATAGTGAAATTATTATTCAAATGATGCTCCAAATGATATTTAGACAACCAGTCCGCACATCCATTACTTTCTCTAAACACGTGAACCAGATGCACCTCTCACTCTTTCTGCAACCATGCTCGAATGTGAGTCACCAAACGAGACTCTCGAGCTGCTCCCCCAAACTAAGAAAGCATAGTGATCACTGAACTAACACCACTTTCTAAAACACAACGACGCCACCCTCCATTCCAAGCCAATTCAAGACCTTTAAGCACACCTCAGAGTTCGGCAACAAAGGCCGAGCACTTACCAATGTGATAGGAAAAGCCTTGAATCCACCTACCAGTCTCATCCCTCAAAAGGCGTCCACAAGCCGCATCTCTAGTATTGAATTTAGATGTCCCATCTGTGTTAATCTTAATCCAACCGGTATTAGGGGGCTGCCACACAACATGTATGTGAATCTGTCTTCTACCAGACATCCCAAACGCATGCAGATTCCAAGCCGAAATGATCTCTTGCACTTGCCTAATAATTGTTTGACTCTTGTAAGCCAAAAAATTATCCTCCTCACCATGGACCACTTCATTCCTCCAACGCCAAGCACAATCCACTGTAATCGCGAACCAGATAGGCCAATGCTCATTTAGTTTCATGACAACATCATTCTTCAAGTTCAGGAGCAACCATGAACTTAAATCTGCACTAAAAAACAGAGAGTAAAAAGAAGGGTTAATGAGCTCCATCCACACCTGCTTTATTTTATTGCAGTCACGAGCCATATGTAAAATGGTCTCATCATGTATCTGACACAGGGGGCAGGTTGGAGAAGCCATGTTTCTTCTAGCCAGTAAATCTCTAGTAGACAAGCGGACATGAGCAATCTTCCATAACAGGATACAGACCCGACTAGGGACATGCAACCTCCAAATCAAAGACCATACACCCTGCGTATGCTCCTCCTCCTCATCAACAATAAGTAGAGCATTGTACAAATGATTTGCAGCAATCTCACTAGAGCCTTTAATATTCCACCTGAATCTATCCACTCCTCCATCTCCTTGAGGTGGAAGCATACTCCAAATTGTCGATACAGCTTCTTTAAATTCAACCATATACAAACAAGTTTTATTATTCTTCTATTGTCAAAATCAAATTTCATAAATGATATTTAAAATAGTTTTTAAAAATAAAAAATAATCATATTCAAACAGACTCCGCATGATTTTTTTTTTTGGTCTTGACTCCACATGACTTTTTGATTATTGTGTTCTTAATTACATAAAAAAATATTACTTTTCCTCCATATCAAAATATTTAATTTATATGTCCTTATTTAATCGTTGACCGCGTAATATATTTGAGTACATGACTTATATACTCGAGTATATTGCGTTGAACAACAAATACTCGAGTACAGTACCTGATACTAGGGGTATTCGCGGTCTGGATTAGATCGATTTTGGAAGCAAAAATCATCCGATCCAATCCTTTCGGTTTGATCATGTAATCATCCATTCGATTTGGATTTTTTTTCAAATCCGATCCGATTCAATCCATTTTTTCAGTTTGGATTTGATCGGTTTTCGGTTTTTGAAAATCCTAAAATTTGTTTCATGATTATTGTTCAAGTAACATCTTTTGTATATATTGGCTTTGTAAAAAAAATATTTGGTATCCAATTTTTTTTTAAAATACAAAAACATCATTAAACAATAATATAGTTTTTTTTTTGGGCAGTGAGATATGAAGCTCTACACAAATAAAATTTTGTTAATGAGATATGATTAGGTTTTTCTTGGGTTTAGTTGATGGGTTAATGGATTAGGTTTAGAAATTTTTGGGCTATGATTAGGGAAAGACCCAAGTAAGTAGAGGAAAATTAATATATTGGATCGGTTTTCATCAATCAATCCGAAAACTGATCCAATCCAATTAAAATTTGCGATTTTTTTCGATTTTTAATTTATTCGATTTTTCGGTTCGGTTACCGCGGTTTGGATCAGTTAATTAACACCCCTACCTGATACTCGAGTATTTTTCTTTATTTGGGTTTTTTTCGAACATTTACTTGAGTATAAGACCTCGAGTATTTGTTGTTTCACGCAATATACTCGAATATATGGGTCATGTACTCGAGTAAATAAGACCAAATTTTCTACAGGTGTTTTCCAGTGAGTAGCTCTCTAAGGGAGCGTTTGGTAGAAGAGAAATTTTTATTTATCCCGGAAATAATTATTACTGGAATGTAATAGGAAATATATTTTTACTGGAATATTATTAAAAGGTGTTTGGTATGATGAAATTTTTCGGGGAATTTATTGTTAAAATTATTGAATGTGTGTTTGGTTGATTGTTAAATATTAGTTAGAATGTGAGGTTATTTTACCAAAATAACCCATACTTTATCTTTTGTTTGAGATATGATATTCAACTTTACTGTAGACAAACTACCAAATGCATCTGGGTTGTCGTCCTCGTTCCCAGTTGTGCAACAGGTTTCATTTGTGTCTTTTTTCTCTTTCTAGTTGATCACCATTGCTTATATCTCTTGGTTAACTTTATGAGCACTCCCTCGTAGGAGATACTTTGGGCACAAACCAACCATTCGTCCAAATGCTAAAAAGCTGTATCGATTATTCTTGAGCAGAAGCAACATGACTTGGGAAGTTTTTGCTTTTGGGAGCCAAAGGAGATTAGACCAGTCGTACAATTAACAAGGATAATTTGGTAAAAATTTTAGTGCTTTTTCTTCAGCTTACCCGGACAACAAATATTCCCACATAATCTATGGAAATTTTCAGATGGGGCCATACTGATTTTTTGTAACAAAACCAATTTCCTGGAAAGTTTGCAAGTCTAGAAAGTTGGTGATTGTGAGCTACCAAACATAGCATTTGTATAAGGATTATCATCGTTTCCCGGGAAGTAAAATATATTCTAGCTACCAAACGCCACCTAAAAGTTATGTGAAATAAAAAAAAGCACATAATTCAGACACCCAAATCAATAGTAATAGATTTTGTGATACCCACAAAGCTCCTCCTCAGGTTACCCAAGTCAAGTCCAGTATTATGAGTACATGACTATAGAAATTTGTTTGATCCAAAAAATATCTTAAAAAAAAAATTAAACCGTAAAACTTCGGAAAAACATAATTTTTGGATGAAACAAGTTTTGCGGGCATCACAAAACCTATTGGCATTATAAATTTTTTAAAATCTTATATTAAAACTTCGGAAGGTCACAACTTTTGATTCAAGTGTCCGAATCAGGTGCTTTTTGTGCCAAAAAATTTCACGTTTAGATATTTGGTCCAAAAAATGCTTCTTTATGCCCTGTTTAGCATATTTTATCTTTGCGAAATGATGTTATTTAAAATTTCTTTTAAACACTAACAAATAATCCCCCGAAATCTTTCCAACATGTAGCTTTCGAAAAAATTTGTGGAATAAAAAACACACTTGATTCGGACACCCGAGTCAAAAAATATAGTCTTCCAAAGTTTTACAGTTAAATTTTTTTTGTTTCACGGAATTTTTTGAATCAAACAAGTTTCTATAGTCATATACTCATAATATTGGACTTGACTCGATCAATTTAACAAGAAGCTTTGTGGGTATTACAAAACCTATTGACATTACAAGATTTTGAAAATTTTAGAATAAAACTTCGGAATGCCATAATTTTTGACTCGGGTAACTGAATCATGTGTTTTTTTTTAATTCCACCTACCTTTTTGAAAGCTACGCATTGAAAATCTTTGCATGAAATTTGGTCTCATTTACTCGAGTATATGACCCATGTACTCTAGTATATTGCGTGGAACAACAAATTAAATACTCGAGTAGTTGGGTCCTCTGATCGAGGATAAACTTATGACACTTGATTTACTCAAATATAAAGGTCATATACTTGAGTATGAAGGCCGGTCAATAATCAAATAAGGACATATTAATATTATGTTTAGAGAAAATATCATATTTTTGAAATAATTTAAAAATGAAGGTAAAGTGATATTTATTTATATAATTAAGAACACAATCATCAAAACACATCATCAAAACACAATCATGCACAAAATTCCTAGATTAAAGTGTTGCACCGCTTCAACCCGCAGCAAACAATATGATTCAACCAGAGAAATTAATAACCCAATTGCGGTGACGATTTGAATCCTGTATAATCATAATTAATGTGAGTCAAGTGTCGACTTCGAAGAGGTGATCTGGCGTGATAGTATCAGGTCTGATAATATAAGTTTATACTATATTTTATAACATTTTCAATTATTTTGTGTGACCATCATATAGTATAAGCTTATACAATAGGATCCCCTTATACATCAAAATGATGTATAACTTAATCAAGCCTAGGAGTGGTGGATTAAGCATGATAAGGTGTTGATGTATTAATATTACTTATAAGTACAATTTTCAATAACTAATATATCATTTCAATATTTATATATTAAAATAGTTTTTTTTAATATATTAATTTTTAAAATATTTGAGGATATTATCTTATACAATACTATACCAAACGCTGGATAGTATTAAAATTTAATCAGGTCTTATATAATCAGAAATTATACTATCAGGCCTTATATTATCAGGCCTTATCCTATACTATTGTTAGCACATATTTATATATAATTATATTATATTATTGTGTAATATTTAAATGTCTTTGGATTATTAATTAGTGTTTTTGCAGGTAATTTATGCTCAACTGAGTTAAGTAAGGATATTTGTAAAAATTGAAGGTAAGAAGTAAAAATGGTAATATTTGTCTTTTTACTCACTTATTTTATTTATTTTTATCTTCAGATTAAATGAAAAAGAAGGGAGCAGTCTGGACCGTTGGATTGGAGGAGATGAAAGGCTGTGATGAAAGGACAAGAAGCTGATAGTTCTGAAAAAGAAAAAAAAAGAATATAAAACAAAAAAAGGATGCAGACTACAAGGGATAGCTTTTAGAATTACTTTTCTTTGAGATCAGAGACAAGTTTCGTTTGAGTTTTTCTTTTTCTTTTCTTTTCCTTTCGTTCGAACCTTCTCTGTTCTTGAGAGATCGTTTTCGTTTTCGTTCCTTTTGTGTGGATCTACTGTTCGCTTGCTGTTCGTTCATCATCTTCGACCTTGGAGGGCTTTGACAACGCATCTACAAGGGAGAGGAGTCGCGGATCTGCTGTGTAACGGTAGATTTCTTTGTAGTTTTTGCTGTAGATCAAGTTAGGGTTCTGTAATGTTTGAAGAATCCTTTTATTTTCTGAAATACTTGGTATCTTTGCTGTTAATTTTCGGATATTATAGTGTTTCAGATATGGGTTTTTAAATCTTTTTCATTCTGGGTATGTTCGAATGATTGGATGCATGTTTCTTAATTAGTTCTTTGCTATTTTGATGTTTTCTTATTCGATCGATTCTTTATTTTTTTTAACTCAAGAGATTCATGGGAATGAACCTTGAGTTCTTCAACAGAAGCAATTTGGGAAATGCGTTTCTGTTAAGGATCGATTGAACCCCTTTAGATTAGGGATAATCAAGGGTGTTTTCTGATGATTTCTGTTAAAGATTCAAGTTCCTTTGGAAAAAGATGATCTTGAATGTTAAGGTTAATTCTGGGAAGTTTCGACCTAATTAGTTGTAGTGTTTCGGAATTTGGGATAAACTTGCTGTGGCTTTGAACGAAATTGCAGGAATGCAATATCTCTTGTGTCATCCATGATTTTAACATACTCAGAAGCCCTTTTCATTGTTAAAAATCTCTCACTGTTAGATCATATTTTGATGTTTTAATTAGAATACAATAAAGATCTCTTTTACCATAAACAAATAAAACCAATTAAAGGATTATTAATTCGGATTAATAGAAGGAAAAATAATTCAACCTGTTCCCTGAGAACGATAACTCTTTTCTTTTTGAAAATATACATCTCAACAACTATGCACCAAACATGCCCTTAGTTACGATGATGTTGTTTATATATATGGGCCTATAGTATATTATATATATTATAATGAGTATATAAATCAATAAATAAAAGAAATAATTACTTATTAAAAGAGTTATATTTGAGTTTAAATTGCAGTACAGTTTAACACCCTTTTGAAAAAAGTTATGCTATTTGATAGCAACATAAATCATTTACCTATAAACTATGTTTCCTTCTTTGTTAAACGTAAATTCAGGATTATTATTCTTCATCTCTTCAATCATATTTCTATCGGGTGATTATAAGAACATTAACTTTTATCGCAAATTCTGGTTCTTCGTTTGACAATGTGTAGAATTTTCTAGTAGCCATTTGCAACATATATAGTGACAAAATTACAATTCTATATATTGGAAAATGAGATAGGTTATATTTCTTATGATTTTTTCTTATTATCTCTTACTATCAATTTTGTTATCATTGGATTAAGATCAAATCAATGACTTTCACTTAATGTTACTTTGTATTCTCTCTTTTTTTTGAGATATTCCAATCGTTTTATCACTTTATGACATAATTTAATTCGGAGTATATACTCTCCTAAAAATGATATTGAAGAGGATCGCCCCACTTGCTTAGTTTCATGACACTAATTGAATTATTATTTTTTAATCATTGATTTGAGTTTGATAACGATAATAAAATTAATAGCAAGAAGTGATAAAAAAAAATAATAAAGTTGGAAAATAGATCTGTACACTTAATATTTATGTTCCTGTCTTGAAGTTTTTTTTCCACAACGTACATAGTACTTATCATCACATCACGGCTGCAACAACCACCTTTCCTTTCTTATCTTTATCCAGCACACACTCACCACTTATCTCTTAACATAAAGAGGAAACATCTACATTCATTTTGTTGTTGAGACTTGCGTCTTGCGCCTTGCGAGGTAATGGTGTGGAATGGCCAACAATGAGATGCAAATCTTGTCTCATAATTTCTTTGCTATGTTTTGAGCAACACCTATATGACTTTTGCAACACGGAAACAACTAAATTTATAAAAGGTTTTCATTTTATCCTTTAACATAACACAACAAAATTTTCTACACACATAATATTTTGTGGGGCTCAAACATTTTAAAATAAATAAAAAAAAAATATGGCACGTAAAATGAATCTCTATAACATTACACAATGATTTTCCTATAACATGATAAACATAAAACCCATTTATAAAACTGCTTGTAGAATTGTAGGTATTCTTGAATGGGAAAATATTTTCTCGTGTTGCATATGAATTTAATTCTCATGTTAGTGACTCTTCAATTTGCGTGCAAAGCTTTTCTCTTATTTTTATTTTTTAATAAATATGGAATCCACTACTAGTTGAGTCACAACATGAGAATTAAATTCTCATGCAACATGAGAAAATTAAATCCCTATCTGACATGTTTATTGTTTTGGATCGGCCACATAGATCCAATTTATTGAGTGCCACTAAGGTCCATATTAGGCGTCATACTCTTATATTCCTAATGTGAGATAAATGACCTCATCATATAGGATCATGATCCCTATTACGCCTCATGCATAAGTTAATTCGTCTCTCATGATTGGAGAATTATTTTCACCTACCATTGAAGAGACACATTTTACATTATTATTCACCTTATTATTTTTATGTCTAAATATAGCCACACATTGCCACCTACAAATCACTTATGAAGTACCGACACTTCAAAAATTCTGATGTGTCGTGTCCGACACTTTCCAACATTCTCGGACACTCCAACACGTGTTATAGAAATTCAAAAAA
Organism: Gastrolobium villosum; assembly: GCA_032173675.1. Classification (NCBI taxonomy): domain Eukaryota; kingdom Viridiplantae; phylum Streptophyta; class Magnoliopsida; order Fabales; family Fabaceae; genus Gastrolobium; species Gastrolobium villosum. The sequence continues at coordinate 72,692 of JAVKPL010015100.1, read as the reverse complement.
AGAAAGATTTAAAGGTTGCGTTGCGTTGAGTTTTTAGTTCCAACAATTAGATTTATTGGATTACGATTACTATTTTATTGAGTTTAATATAAATATTTGAGATATTTTATGTTTCTTTGCAAAATTTATGAATATTATAAAATTAGATTCATTTTTTTGTTACATTATTGAATATTAAATATAACATACACTACACAAATTAAAAATATTATTTAATATCAAAACGTGTCCTAATGTGTCAAAATCTAACATTTTTTAGAATTAACGTGTCGGAGTGTCATATCATATCACGTATCCCGTGTCGGTATCGATGCTATATAGCCTATCACATCCCCTTGGTTCTTAGCCTTCGCTTGAGACTCACGGTAATTTCTCCTATTGAATTTTGATCTATATCTCTCTGCTTTGCTATATTATTGGTAGGAATGTTCATGAATCGAACCAAATCGAATTTTTTTAAAAATTGAACTGAATTGGTTTAAATGGTTCCGTTCGGTTCAAAATTGATTCGGTTCGGTTGAAAGTGATTCGGTTCGGTTCTAGTCGATTCTATTTTGAAAAGAAAAAAATTTAAAAAATAAAATAAATTTGGATCGGTTCGGAAACGGTTCGATTCAAAACGATTTATTTCTTAAACTAATTTTTAAAAGTCGATTATTTTAAGTGCAATTCATTATTCAATTCAATTTTTTAATTATTTTGCAAACCCTTAATACCACCCAAATAATTGTGCTACATTCCCTCGACGAATGAACTATGTTCTCCATCAAACAACAATTTTTTTTTTTTGGTAATCAAACATCATTTTAACTATTAGGAATCTTTTATTTAAAAAAAAAAAAAAAACTATTAGGAATCTTCCAAATTAATATGCCGCGCAGCTAGCAGGAAAAAAACAATAGAGTACGCACAACATAACATTCTAGAAAATTGATAGTTAACAAGCCAAATAATCTAGGTGCTGTTTACTCGGAAACATTCTTATAAATTGTAATATATGAATTAATTAAAAGAAAAAAATATGTGCAATTTCAAGTAAAGAAAGAATAGATGATGGAGAGAGTGGACAAAAAAATAAAAATAAACGTATGAATCTCATTTTATGTAAAAGTAAAATAATATAATTGTGTGTCATTAAAAAAGACAAATATTTTTTCCTTAATTAAAATATACTATGTGACAGATCTAGACAACTTAAACTGTTAAACATGTAACATGCTACTGAAGTATTACTTAAAATTGCACTCATCCTTACATATATATTATTATTTTAATTAAAAAAGTTAACCATGGTTTGCCCCACAATTATGTCAACGGCGAATTTCATCACTATGAGATGTTTAATAAATCATGACAAGTTTAATTAATTAAATAATTAATCAAAAGATAAACATATAATTAATTTTAGCAGAATCTAAAAAGTAAAGACAAAAAAATTTAAAATTACAATAAAGATATTGCATAAGTAGGATACCAAAAAAAAAAAAAAGATATTGCATAAGTATTTTTTTTTTAAATTTTAAAAAGATAAATTAAAAATAATAAGTAAGTGTAGATTAAAAGTAACGACTCTTGAGAATATAAATTCTAATTTAATATATAGACACGAATTAGTAACTAATGGGTTGTCAAATACTTATTATTTATTAATTGTATTTAATAAAGAGTTTTGCATTAAGGTGTGTCCCCGAAACACACGGAATAAAAGTAATATTTATTACAGATATTACTATATTAGTCACTAAAAAGTGTATTAAATACTTATTAAATCTTAAAATAATAATTAAATATTTATATTTTTTGTTCAATGACTTTTATTTTTTTAACCTATATCCTACAAGTATACTTTAGCAAAATTCTTTAATAAATTATTAAAAACTTATGGTAAAAAATATAAAAAAAATATATTTATCATGTTACATAAATAATTACATGTTAACATATAAAAGGTGAATAAACTTTTTTTATCTTTTATCTTTAATGAATCTTATCTACTATTTTGTAGGTTGCGGGAGGATATTCTTACTACCAAAATATTTCACTACCAACTTATTACCAATCTAATCACCATTGGATCAAAGAGAGAGAATTCTAAAAAGTTTTTGAAGAGAGAGAAAATGTTAATCCAATAGTAATTAGATAAATAATAAATTAATAATGAAATATTTTAGTAGTAAGAATATCCATCGTCGTTGCATAATTATCTCATTGAACAATGAACAAGTATCTCATGTTGTGCGATAACAACTTTGCATAAAGTTGTTGAGAATGCGGTGGAATTGGTCTGCCAACGAAACTTGCTTTTACCTGCGGCAACGACTTGAAGAGCCGCCGTATCGACTAGACTTGAGGATAGTTATGATATTTATTATTTGAGACTTTATTTATGAATGTCAATGTTTTGTCCTTTTTTTGTTTTCCGCTTAATTTTCTATTTTCTTTTTTCTATGAATATTTTCATTTATTTTGCAAATATGATAATATTAAATTACGTTTAACATAAATAAAATAAAGGTTTATTATTTCTGTTTTTGCTACGGAAAAATATTTTTCTGTCATACTAACATAAAAGTGAGTGGGTCTAATTGTAAAGAAAAGAGAGATAAAATATTAGTGAGCACTTACTTTTATGTGAGTGTAGCAGAAAATATTTTCTTAAATAAAAGTAGAAATATTTTTTTCATAAAATAATATGCTTACAAGTTTTCCAAAAAGATTTTAACATATTCTAAGTCCCAATGAGACCAATATAAAACAGATTATTATTTTTTAAACAAGTGAAATTGTTAATTTTTTTATGATCTATATTTCAATGCATAGTAAAATACATATAAAGTATTATGAGTAGTGGTGTAAATGACTCAAACTGCTTATCAGGAGTATATAACCTAATTTATCTTAGGACTGACCTGACCTGACCTGATCTATTTAGAAAATAGAGTAAGTTTAAGCTTTTAGGAATTGTCATTTAAGAATTAGGCTATAAGGCCACTCTAAAAAGTCTTGTCTAAAAGCATGAAGTTTTTAAATTCTTTTAATAAAATAATATATTTATGAAGACTTCTAAAAGTAAAGAAAAAGCTCCTAAAAATAATTATTTTATGTGTTATTATGAACATTATTTAAGAATCTTTTTAATCTTAACAAAACTGTTTGAGGATTTTTATAATTTTGATTCTTGCTGAAAATATTATTTAACGAATGGAAAATTGTACTTTTTTAATTTTAGTTTGGTTTATAATTTTGTAGGCTTAGAAGACCTTATAGGTTACGTTAGATTTTTTAATTTTTTTATAATAGGACAGGTCAGACTTATTAACCAAATCTTATTAATAAGTTAATAGGTTAGTGAAAGCTTTAAATATTTTAGGTAGGCCAAAATCTATTCCATTTACACCTTTAATTATAATATAATGAATGGTTATTAAATATTTAAAATCAACAATACATAAACATTTAAAAGAAAACATGACTATTATGATAACTTCATGGATTTAAAATCAACAATACATAAACATTTAAAAAAACATGACTATTATGATAACTTCATGAAAAACCCGTACACTTTGTCTTTTTTTAACAAAACACAACTTTGTAATATTAGCAAAAGAAATAAAAATTATTTAAACTATTTTGTGAGATAATGTAAAAGTTGAGGGTCTGAGAAAAGGAGGAGATAATAAAATAATGTTATAGATGTAGATTCCATGATGCTTCTTTATATGGGAGTAAGAGTCAATGTTGGCGGCCACGTCGCAATCATTATCCAAAAAGTTCTTCTTTTTTTTTAAGTGGAAACGGAATCCAATCACAAGGAACTCTTTGTGACGAACCAACAAGAAACTTTTGCGTTTGTTTGAAAGATTTCCACGAGCTTTGAAAGTTCAACTTTAGAAAAAATTTCTCGAGAAACATTAGATGTCTAAGAAGACGTATGAATGTGCGTTTTGCGGTGTCACTTTCAAATTGTCTAAAATTATTTACTATAACAATGGAAGGATTCTACAAACTGATTTTTATTGTATTAATCAACTCTAATGAAAGTAATCAATGAGACATCGATTGAATTTCATTAAGTGAAAGTACCATAAAAATAAGGGAATATAGTTTCTGATACGGGGTTGCATTTTCTCATACAACATGAGAGGAGCTTTTTTCCTACACACATAATCAAGTGGATCCACTAGTTTAAATAAAAAAGAAAAATGAATGAAAATATTAACACGTAAATCGAGCTCTCACTAACGTGAGAGATGGCTATTCCTATAAAATGAGATTTATTTATCCCTTCTGATATTGTGTGAAAAAAATTGTCTCGTGTAAATATAAAAGTGGATGATATTTACTTGTTTTCTTTATCTTTCTTCTTTTTAGTGGATTTCTTTCTTCTTTTTTTTGTGTACATGAGATTATTTTATTTTATGCAGCGTGAGAAACTATATTTCCTAACAACAATACTCATTATGTTTTGGACCAATTTTAAGAGCTTAGTATTCCAAGGGTCCAAATCATTGAGGTTCAGGTCCAAAAATTGTCTTTTTGAAGAATTAAACTTAAAACTAAATTTAACTCCGACTTTACTAATGCAAGATATTAGTCTAACAAAAAAATCTAAGTAACTTATACAATGAGCAAAAGAGATTAAATTTAGCTATGGGAGATCTATTTCCTTTTCATTGGACCATTGGGTATACTGCCTCTTATTCAGCTTACATATGTTCTATTCCTATAGATACGCTTGATGATAGACTAAATAGGTTTGTTGATGGAAATGGCAATTGGCAATTGAGCTTGTTGAGAGATATGTTCTTCCTGAAGAGGTTGTCCAGCGCATCCAGAGCATACTTCCTCCAAGAGCGGATGATGGATTGGATAGAAAATTCTGACTATTAGAAGGTGGTTCTCAGGTTTCGGTTAAAGCTCTGTATCAATCTTTTTCAACTGACACGGAGATTGCGTCTGTGAGGATGGAAGGGAAAATTTGGAATTTACTTTGGAAGTGGAAGGGGCCGTAAGAATCAAAATATCCATGTGGAAGGTGGTGCGTGATCGTATTCCGATGAAGGAAAAAACGGCGGAGTGGGATTATGGTAGTCTAGTTTGTCCTATTTGCGGGGTGGAGAATGAAACGTTACTGCATGCTTTGCGTGATTGCTCACTCGGTTAGAAAGTCTAAAAGATCTTTGACCCTCTGCATGAGGGGCTAACTTTTTCTCTGCTTCTCTGGAAGATTGGCTGGTTATGAATATACATGGCCAGAGATTAGTTGGTAGGGATATTTCCTGGTATTCTAGCTTTATGATCACCTGCTGGATGATTTGGGGTTGGAAGAATGAGATATCTCATAGTAGTAGGCTAGTACTGAATTTCAATTCTGCGTAGAAAAAACCTGTATAGCGACGGAATTGTTATGAAAATTCCCTCGCTAATTTCATCCTCGCTACTACTTTCCGTCGCAAATTCCCTCGTAAACGATTTTGCGATGGAATTTGCGACGGAAAGTGGTAGCGAGGATGAAATTAGCGACGGATTTTCCATAGCAATTTCCTCACTATACATGTTTTTTCTAGTAGTGTAGGAGGCAAAGTTATGGAGATCCATGATACTGTACAATTGGTTAATCGAAGGATTGTGGGGGGAAGAAACTTGAGCAAGGCAATCTGCTGGTAGCCACCGACAATTGATGTGGTGAAACTTAATACAGATGGTGCTGCGAGGGAAAATCCAGGTAGTGCAGCTTGAGGTGGCCTGTTGCGGGACTCGTAAGGAAGTTGATTAGGTGGTTTCTCCTACAGAGTAGGATGGTGTTAAATGCTACATGCAGAATTATTTTTTTGGGAGGGGTTTGAGAGGTTTAGAATTTGCCTGAAACAAAGGGGTGGAGAAGTCTGATTGTTGAATGTGATGTGATAACAACTATTCCTTGCTCACTAAGCCCAATGATAATGCCTGTGAGTCGCATTTGTTGACTCAGATACGAGAATGGTCGGAGCGTGACTGGCATATTCATCTGGTGCATGCCTTCTGGGAAGCAAACTGTTGTGTGGACTGATTGACTAATTACCTCTTGGATCACTCGAAGTTGGATGACGTTTGGCACTTCATTAGACCAACAACAACGCTTGATTTTCTCCTGCAGGCCGATGCACTAGACCTAGGGACTTCACTTTGAGATGATTTCGTCTTAGCCCCTGGAGTGGCCCCTGCATAAGTGCAGGAGGCTGATTGTAAAAATCGGATAGTGGAGTGTGTGGCGCCAACTGGAGCCATGAGTCTGGAAAAATTACGTGAAATTGAGTTTTTGGGCAGTGGTGTGGCGTTGGTTGGCGCCATAATGGCGCCAGCATTGATTTTTACGTGTTGTGTAATTCTGATGTGCTGAGCCGTCTATTCCGGGTTTGGTTTGGGTAGGTAGGAAACGTATAAAGTGGTGACTAATTTAAGGGGTTTATGGGAACCCTGAGTGTCTAAGAATAAGTGAAAATAAATTATGTCAGTTGTTGAAATAAGTCTTCCGCATTGTGTCACTGTTACGGTCACAGCTTTTAGTTATTACGCTTTAATGATTTTAAATGTTGCATAATGAATGAAAAAAAAAGTTTACCCGTATTTTGTAAATGAACTGTTGTGATTGTAAATTAATGATAACAACACCGGTGAACAACGGGCTGTTACAGTAGGGTTCCGAAAACCTAGGGTAAGGTTTGAAGTTAATTCTTATATAAGGGTAGAATATGGTCTATTCTTGTATTTTGAATTGATCAATAGTGGATTTGTCTCTCAATTGTATAAAGGTATCTGAATTGGGGTGTGGCTTTTTTTTCCTCCTGTTGGAATTTTTTCCATGTTAAAATAATTGTATCACTTCTTCCTTTTGCTCTTTATTTTATCACAATTGTGTGTGCTTTTAAATTGCAAATTTTTCAATAAACTCAATTCACCCCCCTCCCCTGATTTCATCTAGAACCAACAAATTACACTCATGTGATTTTTTTCATCCAAATCCATCTTTAACACCGTTAGTAACTGAACTAACTTACCCAATTTTATGTCTGGAGTTTCACTGATTTTTTTTCTTTCGTGTGTCATGTCCCTCTGTTGAGGAACTTTCAGAACATAGCCTTCCTTATCCCTCATTTTCTACTTTTGCTGCTCAACTTTTTCTACCCGTCTATTGTTGGAAGTTTGAATCAATTGACTAATTTCATAATTTTAGTACTGCATACATGAACCCAACCTAAAAAGTAAAAAGAACTCAAGCAACTTACTTGAATTTAGATAGGAATGGATTACCATGCAAAGTCATTCCACATAATCAAGCCACGATAGAACTAGAATGCATACCACCAAGCAGCCAAACAATAATAAATACAATGGCAAGATTTAAAATTAGTCACAAAGCAATACCATTCAATTACATTAAACAATTTACTTTCCTATGACGTACTTACTTAGGGCGCCATTACATATAATCCTATCAGAAATAGTGGTAGTGGAAAAAGGGAAAGAAACAAACCATGCGTAAAATGGTAGAAATCAAATCTTCATATCAATGAAAACAAAATAGGGGTAAATTGGTCAAGTTAATTCAATTACTAACGGTATTAAAAGTGGACTTAGATGCGGAAATATCACATGAGGGTAATGATAAAAAAAAATATAAGGGTGTAAGTGATAAAAGAATAAATCACATGAGGGTTTATGAATTTTTTCCTACTAGAAAATATACTCCTTCCATTTTTTTAATGTCATTTTACAAAATATTATTTTTCTTTTTTTTTACCTATTCCTTTAGAAAATCAATGAAGCACTACTTTTTTTTATAATAGCATTAGTTATTTTTTTAATAAATGTGAGAGAACAATAATAATAATGTTCTGAGCAGAAAATTGCTAAGAAAACACTACATTCATGAGCGATACAGGTTTCTAGCCACTTTCTAATTGAACTTGGTTATCGATTATTAATATAAAAATATCACCGTTGATGTTGATCAAACTTTAACATCAAACCCATTTGGTAATTCAATCAAATATAGTTGTTTTTGTTTACAATTAATGTCTGATATAAAAGATCAATATTTCTCTATGACCTGTAAATAAGGTGATTAGCAAAGAAGAAGATGCGATCATTACGGTAACAAATCAATTAATATGAAGGTCACATGAAGCAAAAATGTGGTGCATGTGCACAATGGCCATGAAAGTTGGGGTCTCAAAAGTGTGTAACTAAGGCTGCGAAACATCCGGCAATGATTTTTAATTATGTATTCACGGTAGTACAAAGTTAAAATATTAAAGTTTATATTACCAAAAAAAAATATATATTAAAGTTTTTTTTGTCTCTCCTCCACGTCAACAGCTTTAATATTTTAACCATGTACTTCCAGGAATACATAATTAAAAAACGATTGCAGGACAAAAAACTCATATCAACATCATAATACTTATATTTCCCTAAGTTATTTATAGGATATGATTACTTGGAATATTTATGTAAGATAGCTTCTTTTCTACTTCTTTTTGTTTGAGATGTTTTATCTCTTCTTTTTTTTGGGTAAACAGATGTTTTATCTCTTCTACTTCCAAGTCTCATTGATTACTTCCACACATCTAGTTCCAATTCAAAAGCCCACACTCCTTATTATTTATGAGTTTTATTACTCTCCTTTTATATAAGATTTATTTTATGTTGTAGAAAGAAAATGGATAGATCTCATCATTACATAAAAAAAAAAAGACGAGGTGCGAAAATTAAAGTGAAATAACATGATAGAAATTATCTTGTGTGAAAGGAGAATAATATTTCCCCTTATCTATTAATGCAAAAATTTAAGGACAGACACACTAGCGCAAAACCGTGGACCAGATTTGCCAAAATATAATTTTTATATAGTATTAGTAAAAGAAGTTGAATTTTCACCCAAAAGTTTAGATATAGATATTTCTGTATCTATGGTCATAAAACCTTAGAAACTTGCAAGGGTTAATACAAAAAATGGATAGGAAATAATATTGAAACTTTGATAAGAGAAGAAAAGATATAATTGTATTGAATGAAATGGATCAAGGTTACAATGCTGATATATATACAGCAGTAACTAACTAAGGTGCAGAAGCTAAAAGTCTTATAACAGAAAAACAGAAATAACTGTCATCTAACTAATTCTAACTAACTGAATCAATCACAAGTGATTAAGTTGATATTGCAACTGTATATTAACAGCCCCCCTCAAGTTGGAATGTGAATGTCTCTCATTCTCAACTTGTTTAGTAACATATGGAATGGTGTACGATGGAGAACTTTGGTTAATAAATCAGCTATTTGATTGGCAGAGCTAATGGGAAGAAGGTGAATAAGACCTGATTGAACACGTTCACGAACAACATGACAATCAATATCTATATGTTTGCTTCTCTCATGGAATGCAGGATTGTGTGCCAAGTAGATAGCCGATTTGTTGTCACAAAAAACTGAAATGGGTTGAGGTAAAGGCATACGAAGATCTCTGAGTAAGAAGGAAAACCATTGCAGTTCACAAACTAAACTGGCAAGTGATCTGTATTCTGCCTTAGATGAACTTCTAGACACAGTAGTTTATTTCTTAGACTTCCAAGCAACAAGGGATGAGCCAAGGAAAACACAAAAACCAGACGTAGAGCGTCTTGTGTCTATGCAACAAGCCCAATCAGAGTCTGAGAATGCAGAAGGAGTTAGATCATTATCAGAAGGAAAGAATAAACCTTTGGAAGGTGATCCTTTAATATATCTAAGAACCCTTAAGGCAGCTGCATAATGAATATCTGATGGTTGAGCCATAAACTGGCTAAGTTGTTGAACCGGATGAGCAATGTCGGGTCTTGTAGTGGTGAGATAAAGAAGACGACCAATGAGTCTTCTATAGGCAGCAGCATCATGATACAGTGTTCCTTGATCCTTTTGAAGTTTGAGAGAAGGATCCATGGGTGTGAAAGCAGGTTTAGCAGCAAGCAAACCTGTGTCCGACAAAAGCTCTAGAGCATATTTTCGCTGGTTAAGGATAAGACCAGCTTTTGATCTTGCAACTTCCAGTCCTAAAAAGAACCGAAGAGACCCCAGGTCCTTTATTTTGAAAAGACGATCTAGATGTTGTTTGACAAGTTGAATCTCTTCTTTGTTGTTACCTATCAATACAATATCATCCACATATATAAGTCAAGCTGTAATAGAACCATTATGATGCTTAACCAACAATGAGTGATCTGCAGTAGACCGAATGTATCCCAAAGAGAAGAGGGAAGTTGTTAATTTTGCATTCCATTGTCTACTAGCCTGTTTGAGGCCATAAAAGGATCGTTGAAGCTTGCACACTTGATTTGATTTTGTGGGAATGATGCCTGGGGGAAGAGTCATGTAAACCTCTTCATTTAAATCCCCATGAAGAAAGGCATTATTGACATCTAATTGCTCTAGTATCCACCCTTTTGCAATTGCAATAGATAGAAGAATTCTGACTGTGGTAAGTTTCACAATAGGAGAAAAAGTGTCCAAATAATCGAAACCTTCAATCTGGTTGTAACCTTTAGCTACCAACCTTGCTTTGTAGCGTTCGATGGAGCCATCTGCCTTGTGTTTTACTTTGTATACCCATTTGCAGCCAATAGGAATGGTATTGGGAGGAAGATCAACTACAGACCAGGTCTGATTCTGTTCAAGAGCCAAGATCTCATCATGCATAGCTTTTCTCCAACACTCATGCTGGGAGGCTTGGGAATAGGATTTTGGTTCGACATTAGTAATAGAATTTAAACAAAAATTCTTGTAATTGGGAGAGCAGTTCGTATAAGACAGAACTGTAGATAAAGGATATGGAGGTGAAGTGATACCTGAGACAGCATTGGTGTCAGAAACAATTGATAGAGACACATGAAAATCCTGCAAATACTTGGGTGCAATGTGTGACCTCGAAGAACGTCTTGGTGGAGGAATTTGAGATTGGTGAGGATTGGAATTATTGGATGTAGATATGTCATTTTGTTGTTGGTTTGGGAGAGTAAGATGTTGTTGTGATGATGTGCTTGGTATATGTGATTCGTGTGACAGAATTGAATCATGTGTATTGGATTGAAGTATGTCATACATAGGAATGAAGGTTTCTGATTGATGACTGTGTGTAGGCATGGGTGTATTGGTTTCAAGAGATAAAGGAAAATGTTTTTCATAAAAAATAACATTTCTAGAGATGAGAATATTTCTGGTAGATAAATTGAATAGGATATAGCCTTTTGTACCTTGTTTGTAACCAATGAAGGCAGTTTTCTGAGCTCGAGAATCAAATTTGGAACGATGAACTTGTAAGGTTATGGCATATGCAAGACAACCAAAGACCTTTAAGTGTTCAAGTGGTGGTGGTTTGTTGTATAGGAGTTCATATGGTGGTTTGTTATTTAAAAGTGGTGTACAGGTTCTGTTTATGATGTGTATGGCATGAGAGATTGCATAACACCATAGGCTAAGTGGTAATTTGGCTTGAAAGAAAAGAGAACGAGCTATATTAAGGATGTGTTGGTGTTTACGTTTTGAAACCCCGTTTTGTTGGGGTGATTCAACACAAGAACGTTGGTGTTCAATTCCTTTTGAGAGATAGAAATCAGTCATAAGGAATTCAGGTCCATTATCACTTCTAATGGTTTTTATGGAGGAGTTGAATTGATTTTCAACATAGGCAGTGAAGTGTTTTAAACTGTTTCGTGCCTCAGCTTTGTTCTTTAAAAGAATAGCCCATGTAAAACGTGTAAAGTCATCAACAATTGTTAAGAAATATCGATGGCCATGTAAAGAAGTTGTAGAGAAAGGACCCCAAATGTCAGTGTGTATTAATTGGAAAGGAAATGTACTTTTGATTGTACTAGAAATGTAAGGCAATTTTCTTTGTTTTGAAAAATGACATATATCACAGGGATCTATTTTATTACATGAAATGAAAGGGAAGTAAATGGACATGGTCTTCATGACAGATTCAGAAGGGTGACCAAGCCTTTGGTGCCATATCAATGCATCATTGGAGTTCACTTTGTTGCAGAAACCTTTCTTCACAGATTCTTCATGTGTCTTCAATATGTAGAGTCCATCTAATTGTTTAGCTGAACCAATCGTCTCGTTTGGTTGATGTCTGTTGGATAAAACAGGTTAAGTCATGAAAAAGAATGTAAGATTGGGTGTCTTGAAGAAGCTTAGTTACTGAAATTAAATTGACACGAAAGGATGGTACATAGAGAACATTTTTAAGAACTAAAGAATCAGAAATTCTTGCTGTGCCTGATTGTTTTGTGATAATTTGAGTGCCATTTGGAAGTGTGATGTGTATGGGATTAATGGATTGAACACATGAGAGATTAGAGAAATTATATGTGATGTGATCTGTAGCTCCAGTATCTAGAATCCAATGGTTTGATCTTATACCTGATACTGTGTTACCTGTATTGAAGGCAGATGAGTGGGTTTGAATCATATTGGATGAGTGAGCCAACTTAGATCTTTGTAGAAGTTCCAGAATTTCTTGATGTTGTTCTTTTGAAAAAACAAGATTCATAGATTCTTGTTCAGGTTCTGGATCAGCATTATGAACATCATCAAGTTCTGGTGAAACAAAATTAGCAGCAGCAGCAGCATATGGCCTTCTGGTTTGGTATCCTTGTGTAAATCCATGTTTGAGATAACAAGTCTCAATGGTATGGTTCGTTCTCTTGCAATAAGTGCAGAACTTATTTCCTCGGCCTCTTCCTTGATTGAAAACTTGTCCTCTTCCTTGATTGAAAGCTTGTCCTCTTCCTTGATTGAAATTTGGATTATATCGAGTCTGTCCTCTGTCTAGTTGGCTTCTGGGATTTTGTTGTTCAGCAATATTGATGAAAGATTGTGAATCTTGAACTCCTATTTTTAAACGTCTTTCTTGCTGAAGAATTAATGAAAACACTTTGTTAACACATGGAAGAGGATCTAACAGCATTACTTGAGCTCTCACATGTTCAAATTGATCATTTAACCCTTTCAAGAACCTTATTACATAATCTCTTTCACGAGTATCCTTGACTTGTGTTGCTGCTCCACATGCGCAAGATGGTAAAATTGGCTGTAAACTTTCTAATTCATCCCATAAAATCTTTAATTGAGTAAAGTAATCTGAAACAGATTTGTCTCCCTGCTGCAATTTGAAAATTTCATCTTGAAGATCAGAAATTCTAAACATATCAGTTTGCGCAAACCTGTCTCTCAAGTTGTTCCAGATGTCATCTGCTTTGTCCATCCAGAGTACTGATTGTGCAATGGATTCTGAGATGGATCGGTTGAGCCAAGAAATTATCATAGTATTGCACCTTTCCCATGAACCAAATAGAGGACTGTCATCATCTGGTTTCTTGATTGTTCCATTAACAAAACCAAGCTTGTTCTTGGATAGGAGTGCCATACGCATTGATCTTTGCCATGTGTGGAAGTTCTTTCCATTCATTGAGGGGGAAACTAAGATTAGCGATGGGCTTTCATTGGGATGTAGGTAATAAGGATTGGATTCTGGTGCTGGTGCTGGTGCTGCGTTTTGATTTGGTACTGCATTCTGACTTGTTGCTGCATTCTCCATTTTCTTGATTGATGAAAGAAAACAAAAAAAAAAATCAAGAAGAAGAAGAGGGAAATCTTTTGAAAAGAATGAAGACTGGAAAGGGTGAATACCAAAGCTCTAAATGAGCTCTGATACCATATTGAAACTTTGATAAGAGAAGAAAAGATAGAATTGTATTGAATGAAATGGATCAAGGTTACAATGCTGATATATATACAGCAGTAACTAACTAAGGTGCAGTTGCTAAAAGTCTTATAACAGAAAAACAGAAATAACTGTCATCTAACTAACTGAATCAATCACACGTGATTAAGCAACTGTATATTAACAAAAAGAAAGTGCCATAATATTTTGAACCAAACCATTTAAATCAATTCGGTTCGGTTTTTTAAACAATTCGGTTCGACCCATGCACATCCCTACCAATTAGTGTTACTACCAATATTACTACTAATTAATTTCACCGTTAGTTCAATTATGTTGATCCAATGGTTATACTTATTTCCATCTTTGTATGGTTATGATTTCCCATGTATAATGTTTTCACATCAAATATGGGGAATCATAATCATATAAATATAAATGTGTAAATAAATATAAAATATCATTGTTGCAAATTCGAATTGTGTTTATGAGAGGTAAAATATGTCAAATGAGGTGTCATTGTGTAGATCTCGAAAAGTTATATGAAATCAAAAAAAAAATTACTTGATTCGGATATCCGAGTCAAAAGTTATGGCATTTAGAAATTTTAATTAGAATATTAATTTTTTGTAAGACGTGTCAACACTATATGAGCGATGTCTAACTTAGGCGTGACTGCTTCATAGGTGACGCCTAACTTAGGCATGACTTGTGACGTCCAATCTAGACGTGACACGTTGCGCGTATAAATAATTTCAAAATAAATAAATTTATAATTTTTTATTTAAAATACAATTAATTAATTTTTTTGCCACCGATTGTCATAAAGTAAATTGGCTTCTTCTGTCCTTTATTTCTGGTTGGTGGTTGCCCTCAACAATGTCATCTATGGAAATTTGCACTCTTCCCTAAAACCATGAGGCAGTTTCAAAGGAAACACATCACCAAAAGCGTACATCATTAAAATATGCTCCCAGAGTCAGGAATTGTAAGCTTCCTGGTTTGACTCTAGCAAAGGTTTGTAAGAGCACTTGAACTTGCCTACCCTGTTGGTGAAGTTAAATTAACAGGTGGGTATAATTGAAAAATTAAAAATGAATAATATACCAATGTAATTTTTCATTGACATATCTTTTGGGTCTCTAGGACTGCTACAGTTTTTTTTTTTTAAAAAAAAAATTGTTTAGAATTTTCCATCACTAGTTGAGACGGACACAAGTACAACAGAGTTATCTTTTTTTATATAATGATGACATTGAGATTTGAATCTATAATCTCATGAAAATTATCTAAATTTATCACCACTAAATCAATCCTATCAGAGCTATCTTTTAAATTCTAGTTATACAAATTGTCTACTTCGAGATCTGAATCTTCTTCGTGGTTGTATATGCGAGGTTAACGGATCTAATATATGTTTAATGTTTCCCCGTGATACAGATTAACTTTATATTCAACATTTCAGGAAATCGAGGCATTGGGTTTGAGTTATTTTTATGAATATAGCATAGCATATATATACATCTGGAGTTGAGCAAGAAACTTAGCATTTACATGTCCAATTGGGGCCATCTTGGAACCATTTTATATGGTTTTTGTTTTGTTGTAGAAATTTGCATTAGCATGTGATTTACAATATCCAGTTTTTCTTCTCTAAATTAATGCTCTGATCACTTTTATCCATAAATCAAATTTTAGGTGCTTTAAAATAAATTAAAAGGTACATATTTATTACCAATAATATTTTTTTTTATAATGTTGGATTGTATGTAAATGTGCATTTTGTTGCAAGTAGGGTATTTGGTGATGCAAGAAAAACTCCCACTCTTTTTTCCCCCACTCTATTCAGTCACCGATTCAACTGTTTTCATTTATTCTAATATAATTAATTCATAATAATTAATCCATAGCTTTAATATTCCGGAATTTTTAAAATTTTTTTTAAAATATTCCTATAAGAGAGAAATTGTTAAAAATCACGTTTAATTATTTATTAGAATATCATAAATATTGCGGAATTTAAAATAATTCCGATTTGGCAAATGTTATCACCGCACCTGTAAATTGACAAGTGCAAGGCTAACTTTATCATACTCTTATACTAAAATCTATTCAATATAAATATTTAAAACTTCAAAATATAAATTTAGGGCTCGTTTGGTGGACATGATAGAATAAAGGTAGGATATGATATGGGGCTGATTAGGGTAGGATATGATATGGAGGCTGATAAACCCATATCATGTCGTGTGTTTGATGAGCACTTGATTAGCAATATGATAAGATTATGTAAAAGGAGAAAAGAAAAACAAAAAATACAATATAATGCAATAAATACAAATATATTGGGTAGTGTGGGAATATATTAGGTATCGTGAGAATATATTGGGTATCCAATATTGATATCCTATCCTGTTAAATCCTAACCCAGCTCCCCCCATAGGAAAAGAAATCATGTATTGGATAGAATAAAATGAGACAATATGATAAGCTAATCATATCCTATTGACGCATCAAACAAGAGATAAACGTAGGATATGATAAGTTATCATATCCTATCTTCCTTATCAGGTGCTCCAAACATGCCCTTAGAGTCTAAGGTTTAACTTAAATATGTCTTATACATTTGTTAAATACTAAGCATATAATTTGTAATATTCAAGCTTAGTTTGAAATGTTTGAGACGTTATCCTCATTGCCCAAATCTTTGAAACTTGCTTCACTAAGGGTCTCTGCTCTCCCGAAGGATCATGGCAACACACAAACACAAATAGTCAGCAAAAAATTGGTTATCCCAATTTAAAACACAATAAGGATAGTCATAACTCAATCAATCATGATAGTCAGCAAAAAATTGGTTATCCCAATTCAAAACACAATAAGGATAGTCATAACTCAATCAAACATCATCAACAACTCAAGCATCAATTAAGATATTTCATTAAGGATGATCGTAACTCAGCCAATAATCATAATCAATTCAAGCATCAATTTTTTGGATACATAATCAAGATATTTTATCAATGATAATCATAATCAATCATCATAATTAACTCAAGCATCAATCACAATATTTCATTACCATTATCAATCTTATTTAGTTTCATTTAGTTCATTTAGTGGGAAGAGAACATAGATCCGGGAAACCTTGTTGTCAGCCTACCCACATGACCCGAGAAACTCTGTTGATCATCATCAAAATATCAAGTGTGCATAACTCTTCTCAAAGTTGCTACTAGTATCCCGAGAAACCCTGTTGCCGGGTACTATTTTGAAAAGAACAGATAAAGTCATTTTCATATCATATAACATTAAAGATATAAAGCCCAAAAGTTGTGTTCATCACTTTCATAAGATACAATCCTAAAAACTAACTTTCCACTATTATATTATCACAATCACACATCATCACTATTAGGGAAATTCAGTCTTGTCACAAATCACATATTTGGAAAAAATACAATCATAATTTCCGCATTAATTACTCAATAGTATCTTAATTTTCACATCAATTATCCAAGAAGGGGAATGATATTGTAACAACTAATACTACCAATCAATTTTACTGTTAGATCGATTATGTTGATCCAACGGTTATATTTATTTCCATCTTTGTATGATTATAATTCCCCATATTTATTGTGAAAACATTAAATATGAAGAATCATAATCCTAGAAAAATAAAAATAAATATAAAATATTAGATATTGCTTTGCTTTCGTTCCTCTCTCTCCACCTTCACCATTGGCTTCTGTACGCACGCCACCACTCTTGTTCCACTTTCTTGGTTATTTAGTACTAATTTGAAAAACCCTAATTCCTAAAATTGGTACGCAGCGGGACCAAAGGACCGGCTCAAATAGCAAAAAAGAAGGCCTCCAAATTCCTGTTGCCCCAGTCAGTGCCTCCCCCGAAACCCTTTCGCTCTGCTTATCTCTTCCTTAATACGTCTTTTCCGTTTTCTCTCCTAGTAGATTTTGTGTTCAAACTGGAGCTAACTGGCAGGAGTAAGTTTGTTTAATTTGGGGGTTCAGAGTCAGCATTGATCGTAGAGAAGGGGGTTGTAAGGTTGAATTGGGAAAAATATAAATGAGATTTTTCTATCCTATCCTACCACTTTTTAACCCAAACCCCTTCTGGATGAGTTATCGGTTTTGGGTAGGATAATAAAAGATAGGAAAAGTTCCACTTGCTAGTCAAACAATATCTTTTTACTCAATTGGTAAGTTGGGGGAAGAGACAATTACATTAATTGTGGCACTTTGCCCATTTATCGGTCATTAATTCGGTTGGATCAATAGATGATCAATTTAATTGATGAGTCATTGATTCAACCGCATGAATTAAATATATATAATAAATATAAAATTAAAAGTATTTTAGCTAATAATTAAAGTTGGATTAATAATAAGTCTTATACATTATAATTTACGAATCTCATTATTGATACTTTTTAAATATTTTGTAAAAATAAATAAATCTCTGGGTACTGTGATCATAATCATTTTGGATTAGAAACACCTATCCTTGCTTACCAAAAAAAAACACGTATCCTTTGTTTATCTGCATTTTATTTTCTTGTACGATACTCATTGGAAATCTTTTTAGATACCAGATATATATACGGTGTACCTTACTTCGGTGATATTATTGTAAAAGTACTTCATCCTCATTATTCGGAACTCTTTCTTTTCTTTTCTTTTTTCTTTGGTGCGAGTCATTATTTGGACATTGAAGTGGAAGTGTGTTTCAATTTCCACAGATCGTTCTCCAAAAAAGAAAGAAAAATTCCACACATCTTTTGTAATTTGTATTTTTTTTGTGGTTGGCTTGTTTTTCTCTCTCTCTCACTCTTCATAAAGTTTATTGAATGAGGAAACCATTTGGTCAGTGGTACTTGTCAAGACATGTAAGTTCGTCCCTCGTTTCCATGATTTTTGTTTCTAGAGTTTTAATTGGATTTGAATTTGACACTTGCGAAAGGAAATTTCGTTGTTTAGTCGTCAAAGATAGCGTTGATTTGGATACCATTTGATTTGATGCATAAATCCCAATAAAAATAGTAATTTTTTTTATATCAACCCTGATTACTTTTTGGGAGGAGTAGAATTCTTTAGGTATTCTTACAAGTTTCAGCTCTTTGAATCGGTTATTAAACTAATTCTGAATTGGAGGCGGGATTTTAAATCTTCTCAAAGTTATAGTATTATTGGGGATCGAATTCATATCTTTTCATCACCTATTCAACTCTTATACACCAATTGAATTATCACCATTTACTAAAAATAAAAAACTATTTTGAGATCAATATATATAATGACTAACTTTGTAAAAATTTCGCTGGCATGCATTCCGTGATCTGCACATTTAACTTCTGACAAATTATTCATTTGATAATTATAACGTAAAATAATCCCTATTAACTTGATTTGTTCCATATTTATAATGGAATTTTTTTTGTAACCATTTTATATGAAATTATAGAGAGTAAATAGCTAGTAATCATTTAACATTATTAGAAAATTATGTAATTTATTTTTTAAAAAAAATTGGAGACATTTTTTAAATAATTTTTAACTGTAAATAAATAAAATTAAAATCAAATTATAAGTAACAACTGACTAATTTCATCTGAGTTTTTGGATAATTAATAACCCTTTAGATTGTGGCTATGGCATGTAATGCGGTTTAATTCCTTAAACTATCATATATTACACTATACCCCTTTGAAGTTATAACATTTTGCAATTTGAGCCTCTCTCCACCCTATTCTATTGTTTCCTCAAAAGTGATGCATTTTGATAAATCTATATATGATCCGTGAATCATCTTGTGGATAACTAGAAGGGTGGCCATCTGAATAATAGTTATAGGAAGCCGCCTTAATGAACAATATATTTGTGAATACTGTGATAACTTTAAATAATTCCTATGCTTCTACTCATTACAAATATGTGAGGGAAGTGAATAGATGAAAAAAAAAAAGAAAAAGTGCGGGCTTGAGAGCTCACAAGTCACAAGGAACTACCTACACAAAATTTAGCCAGTTATGTTGTCATGCTCTACTTGTTTACTTCAATGACATAAAAAAAATAGTAAATTTTAATTTTAAGGGTCTGAAAGTTCAAGTGAGAATAATAAATAATTAAGTCCGACATTATTTGAAATCACCCATGAATAATTTTAATTGTTAGGTAATTGATGGGGGAGCTCAAATAGAAGAGGCTATTAACAATGGGTTAAATAAAAAATTCAACAAATTTTAACTCAAAACCTTAAAGAGTCAAGACATTAAATTTTTAAATCCTTTCACATGTGTACGTAGGTTCATTAGCACTACAGCGATAAATGAACGGGGTCATCTGTTTTAAGAAACCAAATTTGATCTATTAGTATTAGTTTCCATCCTCACAAAGGAAAGACATAAAGATAAGTTGATTGCATTTCCATGAAATTTCCTTAGGTTGCCATAAAAAGTAGAGCTTTGTGTTAAAAGATAAAACAAAAAATAAAAACTTAGCACGTCTTGCCCCTTCTTTAATACACACACAGTCCATAAAATAATAAAGTAAAGAAAGATCAAAGATGATAAGAGAAACATCAAGGATTGGCCAGCAAACTAGTCAAATTTACTAAGTAATAACTGACCTTGCGGCAGTAGCAAAAGTAGAGCTGGCAAAATGGGCCGAGCCCGCCGGGCCGGCCCACCCTGCCCGCCAAACGGGATGGGCTGCGTTTTCCAAACCCGCTGCCTGCCAAGCCCGCCAGTCTGTCCGGGTTGATTTTTATTTTTATTTTTTTAATTTTTAGTGTAAAAAATTGCGGCTTGGCGGGCTGAGATATTTAGCCCACCTTCAATGGCGGGGCGGACCAACCCACTTTTTGGCGAGCTTATAGTGGGGCAGAGCGGGCAGCCCGCTTTGCCTCCTCTAACCAAAAGACAAGTGGGAAATGGGGGTTCGACATGGCTCTCATAGGCGAAAATTTAGTGGTCTTTAATGCCTTTGTCCTAGATTTGTAAACCTCATACAGTTGTCTCCAACAACGCTTTCGGAGTTTTCATTTCTTTTGACAATTTGCTCTTCAGAGTTCAGACACACCGCGGCAAAAATAGTTTAGTATATACCATATATCAGTAAGTTATATTTATAAATTTTTTTGTTTACAAATTCTTATAAACTATACTATGTATTTTTGGGAGAATACTAATGATACAAATTCGGGAGTACATAGTATAATTTGCAAAAAAAATTATAAAAAAAGTTTGCAAACGGATCATTCCTCATAATATCAAATGTGACTTTAGATAATTTTATCTAATGATCACTGAAACAGAGTTGTTTGAGTTGAAAAATTAAAAAATTAGAATAATATAAAAACTATACTGAAATAAATTAAAATTACAAATACACCATGATTTTTGCCCCATAACAATATCGTTTTGATGAACATTTGATAAAGTTATCTAAAATAATTTTATAAAAATGAACCTATAAATTATTATCTCATTACTCTGAATTTTTTATTTCTCCTTGGTTTTTTTTTATTCTTTTGTCCAGTGCAAATTCACATGTCATTTTCATAACTATATGTATATTTCTTCGCCGGTTCTTTCGTGTCCCTTCGCCAAATTCAAAATACCAAAGAACACTTACAAGTTACAAGTCATCGGTCTACATCCTTGTTCATGTTAGAGAATTATGTGAAGAAAATAATTCTTGCACGTTATTTTGTATTTTTATATTTTGGGTACATCAAAATCTTAAATAAGAATTATTTCCTACACAGGACTTAAAATCTTGTGTGTCTTAATTCGTGTTGAATTTACATTAAGTGTAAAATATTGATCTTTTTCCAAGTTAGCAACTTTTCGTGTTGAATTTAGATTAATTCAGGTGTATATAAATATATCATGATCCTTACACCGTAAGAGAAAAGGCTTACCGTTTATCAAAAAAAAAAAAAAAGGCTTACCGCGCGTCTTATAATAGTAAATGATTTCCCATTGTTTAACGAGATTAAATATGAAAAATAAAATACCAGTAAATACAAATAAAGTGGTAAATGAGAAAAATAAAGAAAGTTTCATTAATAATATTTTATCGCCGAACTCATAAATTTTCTGTCCAAAATTCTCTGCACTTTTATTTACAAAAAAGTTTTATTAAGATTCCCAACGTACCGACATATATATTAAGAGTCAACTTACTGTCTTTTTTTTTTTTTTCTTGGGAAAAAGAATGAAGATAACGATCATATTGTTGAGCGCATATTAATTTTTGAAGAGAAATAACGATGCTTGCTGAAATCCTCCATCCATAAATTCTGTGTATATCCCAAAAATATATCCATGTGTAATGTAAAACCATTTATAGAGTAGTGAAAAAATGATGAATATGAAAAAAATTATGCGATAGTTATTCTACTTATTTTTTTTTCTATCACTCTAATAGATCGTTAATCAGAATCTGAATAGGAGAGAGAAAGGTAGATGTTAATTAAGATTATGATGTAATGGTCTTTAAGAGTGGCAAGAAAGAGATAAATTATTTTACCTACCATTTTTTTGTCTATACCTTTGCCTACCACTCTAAAATACCGTTAGATCAGAATCTAAAGGAGAGAGAAAGATAAATGTTAATTAAGATTATGATCTAATGATCTTTTAGAGTGACAGACAAAGATAGACAGAAAATGATAGGTAGAATAATCTATTCTAAAAATTATATACATGTCAATATTATTATAAGGGATTAATATTTTTCATGTTGGAGAATATAATTTTATTTTTTATATATATAAAAATGTTTGGAGTTTATAGAAAACAATGTGAGAGGAATAAAAAGAAAAGAAAAATATAAATCTTATATATATATATATATATATTTTTTTTTATGTGTAGAGGATAAAATGTATATTCTACAATATCCCTTATCATAATCTACCGATGACTTATTATAGAAGTTGATTAGAGAAAACCCAAATGACTTGTACACCTAGTTTGCTTTGATTTTGTCCTCGCCAACACTTTTATAAATCTCTTGGATATATATATTCCACGCCGCCCATAGAAAGCTATGGCCTTTTCCACAATGCTTTGAGATTGTGACCCAAGCAAGCATGAGAACCACCGACTCCACCCGTGGGCCCCCCCTTGCCTCAATCACACACGTTCATTTAACCATCAAGAATTCTCAACTTGTACGAATGAAAACGTCAAAAGGAGCATCTTGAGAAGAACGCAAGGAAGCTCACATGAAGGATCATGGAAAATATAGCACACACCCCCCAACCCCAACCTTAATTTCTCCATGTCTCCTCTCTCTCTCTATATATATATATATGTATGAACTAACTAAACCAAATTCCAAATGATGACTAAGCTTGCAAAATGGAAAACCTACGAAAACAATTCACAAAGGAAAAGGACATAGTTGGCCGGGTCAAGCCCAACGGTCGTTGCAAGAAACACCCCAAACACCGCCAATCACCTGGCGTGTGTTCTCTTTGCTTGAGGGAAAAACTTACTCAACTATCTTCTTCTACCTCACGTAGAACAATCTCTTCTCCTTCTTCTTCTTCTTCTGCTTCTTCTTTGTCGTCCTATTACTCCTCATCATCTTCCGCTTCTTCTTGTGCTTCTCCAGTGCATTGTTTCCGTTTTGTTGCTGAGGGAAAGAGTAGCTCTTCGGTGTCGTTCTTTATGCTGAGTGGTAAGCATGGAATCATAAAGAGCAAGTCATTGGCTCTTATTCCAAGAAGGAGAACTTGTGAAGGTGGTGTCCCTTGTGGTCATAATAAGAGTGCAAGCAGAACTGGGTTTTGTTTCAAGTTGCTTCATACTAAAAGCAAGAGAATGAAGGACATTAACTGTTCTGCCTGGGGCAGATGTGTCCAACCAGTGGTCAGATGATTGATGTTAGATCTGGTGCTTGGTCTCCAGATGCCTATGAGTTAGATAACTTGGGAACAGCGGATCACGACACACAACATAAGGGCTTTAGCCAGCAAGAATGTGTGTGCACTGTTGTGATTGTTTAATAATATGAGAGAGATCAGTCATACCTGTAGTCTTTAGTTCCTATTTATAGTGCTTACCTCAGGGCTTGCTGTCAGCATGGGCCTCAACCAGGTTCGGGATATTCAGGTCGGCTCATTAGAAACCTGCTCCGTAGGCTCAGGCTCGCTATCAGCATGGGCCTCAGTCGGAGTCGGGTCCATAACACTAAGCCGGTTCGTTCTATGTCTAGCTAGTATAAGGGAAACCGTGACCGCAACTAGCTGAAAGTGATGACCATTTCTAAATTAGTCTTTGTTTCTTTTGTTGTTTTTTTCTCCACCCTAAGTTTTTTGGTGGATTATAGTGCCTGATTATTAGTTCTTATTTTCATTTTTTTTTTCTACAAATGGAAAGGTAAATAAAGATCTTGTATTACATTATGTCATATGCATATGCATTCTGTAAATATATATTGATGTACATTTTTTTGGATCATTGAAAGGGAAAATAACAAACACATGTCTTATATTATTATAATATATAACTAGATCGAGGTACATACAGTACGTATATTAGTTTTGTAAACGCGCGGATCCAAAACGGAAAACATATATGCCAGCAGAGAGAGCCAAAGATTATTACTTAAGATTTGATTATTCCGTTTTTGTGAGAATGTTACGTTCAGTAGGGATATGTAGTTAGTTAGTAATTACTGTGTAAATAGAAATGGTTATCTCTTGTAACAGCAAACAGGTGAAGAAAGATGTATCAGTTGTACTTGTGGCTTGTGGTTGTTAGTTACCAGTTGTATTCTTTGAGTAGTAGTTGGAGTGTATATAACCAAGCTGAGCTGTCATGTGTTTATGTAAACCATGGATCTAACCCTCGGAGGATAAAGTATCTTGATTTAGGGGTGCTCATGTAACAATGATAAAGATGAAGCACCATCAGAGCTTCCCAGGTGTGTGCTGTATATAAAATGAGGGATGGGGGGTGTGCGAGTCCATGGCTATAGTAGTATAGGGGAAGCATCCGTTTAATTATTTTTTTTATTAGACTAAGTATGACTGGTAATACACTCTTGATTAAAGTATGACCGACCATACTTAGTGTAATTTGTAAGAGTTTATAAATAAATTTTTTTTTTTAATATAACCTTCCTAGTAGTAATAGAATTAGTTTTCTCGTTCAATAAAGCCTTGTTCTATCATTATTGGTGCTTTTATTTTTGAACATCACGCCACTCTCTTTGCATTCTTTTTGTTTCTCATATTCATTTTTTTTTTTTTTTTGGTACATATTTCTCCTATTCATCTTTCTTTTTCCGAAAGAGAACTCTTGCGAGTATTTGTTGTTTTATGTTAGAGAATAATATAAAGTCTTAAAAAGACCCTCACCCAACATCTTAAGGTTTTGAGTTGAAGTGATTTTTTATATGGTATCAGAGAGCTTGAGTGACTACAAGGTCATAAGTTCGATCCTCACCGCCTCCACTTTAAAGTTGAATTAAAATAAAAAAGCAAAAACAAAATTTAAAGTTAAATCAAAAATTGGACCCGTGTATAATCCACGCTTCAAGCCCAAAGGGCTCTTGCGTGAGGGGGTGTGTTAGAGAATAATATAAATTATTAAAAAAAAACCTCACCCAACACCTTAAGATTTTTGGTTGAAGTAGTTCTTTACATTTAGCTCTGGCGGTTCTATTTGTAAACATGGGGAGAGAGGAGATATAATAAATAAAAAACATTAAAAAAAATTATTAAATGAAAAGTAATTTTTTTAAAATTAAATATCAAATGTTTATTTATTTAGTATTTATCATTTTTTATTCCTCAATCCGTATCTAATACCCGTAGAAAAATATTAAATAATATCATTTAATTCAGTTTTCTTGCTCACTAATGAACAGCTAGGTCAGCGCATGCAGGGGGAATTGACTTGGCTGTATCGGTGACTATAAGGCTGTTAATTAAATTTCAAATCTTATCTGAGACTGCAACTTTAACAAAAATTTCTCAGGTTAGAATTTCATGGTAAGTTTACATTAGTGTTGGGGTACGGTTTTTATTTTACTTTTTGGACCCTGATTAGGGTTGAAGTATAAAGAGACTTTGAAGTATATAATGAGAATATCCTCGTCTTTGAATTATTACCACATGCAGATGCAGGGATGGTCATAATATGGGGAAAACGCAACCCTAATACCGTACTACGTTACAGCTGGTATGTAAGACTCGTGGGTCCATATATAGATGTTCCTCTTAACAAGTCGCTATTTCCTTTGCATGCGTTGTAAAGTTCACGTTGTTGAGTTGGCACCACAAACATGAAAATTAATGTCTTCTCCCATATGTCAGACACGCAGGAATTAAAAATTGGAAATAATCAAGAGAGCAGCATTAAGACCCAGATGCAATCTTCGCAACAATTTCAAAGCCTATTTTTGGATACTTGGAAACGGAACACACACACGGAGAAGAGTAATGTTTTGAACGAAACAAATTGTCGAAAGTTATATTTTTGTCTTGTGTCTGAAACGTAAGGTTACTCCTATGTCTTGAGTCATGTTCAAGTTGTGATGCAAACCTATTATTCTATCGAGTTGTTAGAAGTTTTTTATTTTTTATTTTCTCACTCTTTCTCTTTATAGGAGCAAGCAAATTAAAGTTGTAAGAGTATAAACACTTTGTCTCAAAATTAAATATAAAAAAGTAAATTGTTAAAATTAAAAAAAAAATTAAATGAATTTACCGCAAAAGGCGTCAAAGTTTGGTGTGTCAAACCCCGCTTGTATTACTTTATATTATGCTCAAATTTTTGATATTTTTAGATGCATCAAACATTTGAGGATCAAATCTTCGTATGGGTAAAAACAAATACTATAACTTTCCGATGGGAAACTTGAAAGAAGCAATAAACATGGGCACATTAATAAGAAACACAAAAGGATACAATGAACCTAGACACTTTAAGTGGGCTTTGGGCTAAGAAAATTATTGGGCCTTTATTTAAAATTCTCCTTTCTTTTTGTTTTTTTTGTTTTTTTTGTTTTGGATTTTGGATATTTTTCCAGGTCTAACTTTTTTCATGCATACTCTACCTATTCTTTTTCAACACCATTAGATGAGAATTTTAAGGATTTTTTTTTTTTTTTTTTTGCAAATGATATCATTTGTCATTTTAGAAACTAAGTTTGTAATTTATAAATGTTATTCATTACTTTCAAATTATTTTGGTAGTACATATATACCGAATATTCGGTACATCTTTTATCAGATATGAAAAAAAAAAACACATTTATACTATCCTTATTTTTATGATTTTTTTTTCATATCCTCTTATTTTAACTTTTTTGAAATAGAGTACATACTCCCAAGGGGAGGGTTATATGTGTTGACAAACTTTTTTTCTTACCAAGTACATTAACTTTAACTAGTCAGACATTAATTCAAACTGACGAATAAAAAAAACAATTTCTAAATTATTCATTGATTTATCGATTAATTGATTAGTTTGATTTGAATAGAGTAGGATCACACCGGCGACAAAAAATAATTGCATTTTCAAGGGCTCGAATTCAAAACCATTGGTTAAGCTGAAATAACTTCTTATCTGTTGATCTGTACGTATTTAATTAGTGGTAATAATTTGTAAATTTAATAAGAGCCAAGTTTATGTTGAAAAAATGAATCATCTCCAACATAAATTAAGTGTTTGCTGTAAAATATGTAATTTAATATGTGGATGACCTTTGGCTTCCCATAATTTTTGATATACTTTATAACCACTACAATGATTGTGTATTGAAATGTAATTACTCCTTTTATTGATGTATAGACTATAGAGTCCTATATGAGGACATGACTCTATAGGAATGTGAATGATGAATGAGAATCAATATTCAATCCTACTTTTATGTCTCATCTCTCTTACTTTCTCTTATCTTTTATCAATTTTATAACAATCTTGAATTAAACAAGTCTTATTAAGTTGAGCCGAATTGAAGGTAGTTTTAGTTTAACTCGTCTTGAATACTTAGTAGTGAATTGTATCGTTCTATCCTTTAGAGAAACTTTGGTTAGCAGGTTTATTTAGGGGGATTAATATTGCTCATGTTATATTTTCTACACACATAAAAATGTGTGAGATTCATTTTTTTTTCTCTTTTCTTTTCATATGGTCTCACATAAGGTGGTGTTTGGTTGAAGGAAATTTTTTATGAATGATAGGGAAATGAGATTAGTAGGGAAATGGCTGGAAAGTGAGTTAGATAGGAAAATGTAAAAAAAATTATTTGGTATGAAAAAAATTTACTGGGAAAATTAGGTAACTTTTGTAAAGTCTATGTTTGACTTTTGATAAAATATAGATGGGAAATAATGTACTATGACGAAAATACCCTTGTTTATATAAAATTTATAACCAAACACCCAAAATAAATTACAAATAAAAACAAACAAAACCTGGGTTTCTTGTCAATGCTATCACATTCTAAATTACCCGTCTGCAACGCTACCATTTAGCTGGGTTTCTTGTCAAAAAACCACATCCTAAAATGGTTTTTAAATAGTGCAGAATCATAGATAAATGGCATCAAATTAAAAATCTATCTATTTTGGATGACAGGCTTTTTCCACACATTCTATTCAACCAAACACTTCTAAATAGGATTCCTTCTCTCACTTGTCTAGGTAAATTTGGGAAAGAGCCCAGCCAAACACCACCTAAGTGTCATGCACTTTTATGTATTTCTTACAACATCATGAGAAATAT
Organism: Gastrolobium villosum; assembly: GCA_032173675.1. Classification (NCBI taxonomy): domain Eukaryota; kingdom Viridiplantae; phylum Streptophyta; class Magnoliopsida; order Fabales; family Fabaceae; genus Gastrolobium; species Gastrolobium villosum. The sequence goes on along the minus strand of JAVKPL010015100.1, from coordinate 44,175 downwards.
TAATCCCTTTATTTATAAGGTGTAATTTTTCTGCTATGTTTATTTAATGTGTCTGTTCTAGCTGACCCCTTTAGGCTCAATCTATTGGCCCCAATATCAAATGTCCACTTCTAGAATTTTTTAGAGGATACCCTATGATGAGCCATGGAACCTTATCACATAGACCTCCTCCTTCCCCGACACTAATGCCTTTGTACACTAACGATGAGTTTAACATACCTAGTCAGAGAGACTAGGCTTGCTAGGTGGTACAACTACACTTTCTCTCTCCCACGCTTGAGAGAGACATCTCCCCTTTAAATACTCCCTTCTCCCATTAATATATTTATTTTATGAGCTATTACTTTATACCAATGTGGAGCCACCATAACCATCTACACACAACCCTCCGTTGCATTATGTCTGCCCAATACCATGAAAAGCTTCTTAAGTGCATGCTTTGGCATCTACCATTGCTATTATAAGCATGCATATATGAACATATTTCACCCTTGATAGAATACATAAGTGGCTATCTCACCTCACTAACAATTAAGTGTCCAAGGTTATGCGGGTGAAAAATCAAATCAATGATGGAAATTTGCAATGTAATCAGAATCAGTCGCGGAGCCAGCACGACATGTTAGCAAGTGCCAAAAAATTCAACTAGTGCCAAATAGGTACGGTTCTTTGGTTACGACCAAAACATGGTTAATTTTCAAAAAAATTGAAACATAATCCACTACATTTCAAGTGTAACTAAATGAACGTGGCTAAATAAGTCAATATCAAGACAAGTGCTGGCTCTGCCGCTGCTCAGAATTATCGAAATTTCACGCATGCACTCGATCACCAACACAATCCCAACTAGGTGCTAGCTTGCTAAATTCATCACAATAATTATTTTGAGACTTATTCAACTTCTGATGTGTCATTTACTTACCCCACCTTAGAAATGACAGAGACATTCCATATAACCTTTCTTTCCTGATATACTAATTCGTCATTTTGATATAAACCACGACTCAAACGAACCCAGTTTGAGGGGTTGGAAAATGACATTGTTTCAATACTTTCCTCCAGCTGTCATATTTTCATTTGCCTGTCAACGTCATAGTGTCAATGGCTTGCTCAACTTCAGTGCTTATCGTTCCGCAAACAGTGTTTATTGCTCATAGATCCAAATAATTCCATTAACTGCTACATGTTTATATAATATTGCTTTTTCTTTTTTGGTACAATATATAATATTATAATATTGCTTTATCTTGGTGTCCTTTCCCTATATTTTTTTAGCACTTTATCGCCACTCTTACGTGTTCCCCATTCCCCACGAATCGCGCTTTAATTGTACTGCCAGAATTTAATTAGAAGGGTGGATTCAATTTTCCATTTGATGATGATTATTAGCGGGACTTAATGAGTGCATAGACGGTAGGTACTTGGTGCTGATGATCGTGCCTTGTTTATTTCATTGCTCATGTGTCCAATTAGTGGGTTATAGTTTTATGCTTCTTTTTGCTAAGAAAAATGAAAATTGCACAAAGAAAGAATCTTATTATGAAAGCTTCACATAATATAAATAAGAAGTTAAGATAAGTAATTGATAAAAAAAAAAGATTTCAATCACTCTTCACCTTCATGATTTTTTTAGACTTCTGTGAGATTTTACATTTTTAAATGATTTTTTTTTATACAAATGAAAATTAAATACACAACCTAATACAAATTATACAATCCTAATAGCTTAAATGTTGATTTAGTAATCTGCACCCAGGACTCCCTTGGCTTGTTGAGATTATTCGAATTCTAAGTCGTGTTGATCGGTAATTGGTGGATCGATCAATGGTTTGGATTCTGGACCAAAATGTGTATCTCAGCCTGTTTTATGTGAAATTCAAATACATTTTAAGAGTAATATATATTCTTTAAGTTGAAATTTTATTACATAATATTTTGAATTTTATGACGATAAGTATGAATAAGCACACTACATGTTATATTTTATGGGAATATATTTCTTATGATGTGTCATGCCAACACACAAAAAAGCGAGTCAGATTCAGTAAAGAGAAAAAATAATAATGAATTTTATTCATTTTTTGTGTATTACATGAGACAAAATTATTTCATGTAAGTTATTAAAAAAAATTATCTTATACAATATGAAAAATATATTTTCCTATATTTTAATTGGGAAAAGTGTTTCTCTTGTAAGACTAAGACAATGTCATTTTGAGATTTATGATTATGAATAGAAAAAAATATTTATCTTTTTAAATGACACAACTTATATCCTTTCACTCTCACAAAAAGGTGAGACCCACATATTTTTTTTGTCAACTCTAGCTCTCTTCCTTTATCTATTTCTTTCTCAATCTTATAATGACAAAACTTTACATCCTTTAAAATGACAGATACTTTATCCATTTTAAATAAAGGATATTTTGGGATATTTACATTCTTATTTATATTATTAATTTTACTAAAATACCCTTTATTTTTTTTATTTTTGGTAATCTAAATACCCTTTATTTTTAATCATAAATCTCAAAACGATATTGTATTAAGCTTGCAGAAAATAACTTAAGCATGTGTGACAGGAGAAATGTTAATACATTATAAAATATAAATGTATGTTTGAATTATGTTTTCAAAAATAACCTTTTGATTTTTAGAAAAATAATTATTTGATAAGATCTATTTTTTAAAAATAATTCTAAATATGATAATTATTTTTTAATTTTTAAAATTAAATTTAAAGAATATATCTTAATTATTTTTTATTTTTTATTTTGATTTTTAAATTAAAAAAACACAGAAAATATCAAATTTCATTAATTATTGTACAGGACAGTTTTTTTTTTTTAACCAAACATCCCCTTAATACTCTCTTACATAAGAATTGCCCTGCCATGGGCGATAATTTCACCCCAAAATGGGGGGAAAACGACAAATTTCTGATGACACGTACCTTACTTACTGCCGAGTCTCAGAATCCCTTTCACGTGTAATACTAGATTTTGGTTATTTCAAATTCGAAGAATGCCGTTTGACAGGAGCGAGTTAACGTTATCACATATTCTCTTTAAAAAATCAAATGGCTGAAGGAAATCGAATGCCACGTGTATATTTTTAAGAATATGTGACGCATTACCTGGAGGACAGACTGTTGGGTTACAATGATTATGAATCTATGATAATCAATCAAACTAACGGTTGGTGTATATTATATTATAAATTAAATTACATAAAAAAGTATTTCTTAAATATATTTTATACATGTTAATTATTAATTTGAGTATATATATATATATATATATATATATATATATATATATATATATATATATATATATACATATATATATATATATATATATATATATATATATATTTTAAATACCAAAAAAAAATGAGATTTTTTTCTTCAAATAATTTGTTAACGAGAACTTTAAAAGAATTAAAGAACATCAATTTTTTTTTTCTTTTGGCAGGATAAGGTAATGTTTCTACACCTTTTTAAATAAATTACTATAAATTTTGAGAATATTACATTCCGTTGTTCGACAAGAAGATAAAAATGTTTATCTTTTTAAACGACACAACTTACATCATTTCACTCTCACAAATAGGTGGGATCCATATCTTTATTTTTTTGTCAACTCTTTTTTTTTTTTATCTATCTCTTTCTCTCTCTTAAAATGACACAACCTTACGTTCTTTAAAATGACATACACATTATCCTTACATAGATACACATAATGACAGATTAAGTTTATAATATTATTTAATGAATTTAAAATTAAATCTCATCGATGAAAAACATTGTTCTTAGATTGCCTTTTAACTTCTCAATCTTTTATGTACAAAACTAATTCCTATTTGGGTATTGGCTTGTATGGTTTTTTCGTCACAAGATGCTCCTTTGCTAAAAAAAGAATTTCGTTAATATGTATGTAGGTGTGTTCTTTAACCTATTCAAAGTACGATAATTGAATCCAAAAATCGAAAATTGAAAAAAAAAATTGCAATTTTTTTTGTGATAAAAAATTGCATATTTTAATTGGATTGGATTGGAACGATTTTCGGTTTGGTTGGTGAAAATCGATCAAATCTAAATAATCCAATGTATTATATATTTATTATTTTCGAAAGATGGTGACTTCGATCTTGTTGTTTTGTAAACTTAGAATCTAGAATATTATTGATAGCAAACTATTTTATTTTAGTTTTTTATCGTCTATTAATCTATTTTAACTCTTCATTAGTTTTAAGACTTGTTTTAGTTTGAAGATTTCAATTTTCCATTGGTTTGTAACTTTGAATAGTTTTATTTTGATATAGCTAGTGATTTGTATGATTGAAATTTTAAATTTTTTGAAAAACCAAAAATCGATCAAATCCAAACCAAATAAAATTGGATTGAATTAAAAAAAAAAATCAAAACAAAGGAATTGAATTAGATATTTTTGCTTCAAAATCAATTCAATTCACGAGCACCTCTTTCTTTAGGCACATGTAAAGGACCGAGATTAACCACAATATGCATCATTGACTATTAATGACCGAGATTATGACAAAATATTGATATGAACCTTGGGATGCACCACCCCAAAAAAGCTAGCTCAAAAGGTGGGAGTGTCCAAGGCCTTATAAACCCCACATTAGTTGCTCATACAACCAACGTGGGACTCCAAGTCCCATACCTTACAAATGAGATCGTAACATTCCACCCAGTGGCGGAGCCAGGATTAGAGGGGAGGCGGGACAAAAATTAAATTTTTGTTTTACATAATATCAGTATTTTCTTTACCCAACCTCATATATTTATGGAACTCATTTAAGTAATTTCTTACCAAAAAATTAACATTTAACAACATTTCAAAGACTAAAAAATGTACTATTGGTCGGGTCCAAAGACATAAAAAGTAGTTTAAAACAATAATTAAAAAAAAGTGCCTTCATTCAACATTAACTAAAACAATGTTTTTAACTATAATTTTTAAAAAATAAAATAAAAAAACTGCAACCAAGTTACCCAAAAAATAAATCTTTTAAGTTAGAGCACACTCATTTTTTCTATACGAAACCACCACGCCAAGAGAAACACAAACATGCAAATGAAAAGAGAACAAAGCCAAAAAGCCAAAGCTTTCATTAACCAAAATATAGCAAATGAAAATAAAAATGAAAATGTGAAAAAGGGTACACATAACACACACTTTAGGTGAAGTGGAGGTACATATCAACTTGAATCTCAAATCAGAACTTTCATAAGAAGCACATTTAACAGTAACAACAATATCACACATCTAGCCTTCAACCACATTAATTTTTTTTTTCATTTCTTTTAGTGGGAAGGGGGGCGGCCACCCATGCTAGCCTCCCCCTAGCTCCGCCGCTGATTCCACCGCGCTCCGCAGCCCCGGCGCCCACGCGGGCTGGCTTTGTGCTAGTCTTTTACTAGCCCAGGGCGAACACTGCAATGCCGGTGTCACCACCCGCGCCGCTCGATTGCAACCATGAGACATAGTAGAAGGCTATGATACCATTTGCAAGGTATGAGACTTGGAGTCCCACATTGGTTGTATGGGCAACTAATGTGGGGTTTATAAGGCCTTGAGCACTCCCACCCTTTGAACTAGCTTTTGGGGTGGTACATTATAAGGTTCTTATCAAATGATATCAGAGCTACAGACGAGTGCAGAAATTGGAAGACACAGTCCAGTCTTTGTCGGAGCAATTCAAGGAGATGTTCAACCAATTCTCCAACCGGTTGGACGTCTTGGTGGCTAACAGGCCCAACACCTTCTCATCTGTTATGGGGCTGACAAGACTATACAACTATGATGCACGGACACGGACACGGGACACGGGACACGACACGACACGACACGCCGACACGTTAATTATAAAAAATGCTAAATTTCGACACGTTAGGACACGTTTTAATATTAAATAATAATTTTAATATATATATAATATAATTTACATTTAATACATATAGTAATTCATAATAACTCGTATACTAGAAATGATAGAAAGCCTTATTTTGTGTTCAAAACTTGTAATCAAAATCATGTAGCAAGAGTTACTAGCTGAAAGCTGTCTAGGATAAAAGCTAATAAAACAAAAATATCCAAGCATTAATTTAATCCATCCCCACGGTTACAACAAAATAACAGCAAAGAGAGTTACGTCGTCTATTTCGCAGCATTATTCTTGATATCTTGTGCAATATATTATGCATACACAGAATAAAACCAAAAACCCATTTAATAATCTCAGATTGGCAAAATACTTAAATTCAGAAAAATCCAAAAATAACACATAAATATCAGAAATTAAAACGTTCGAACCGTACTTGGAAAACCTGCAGCAGCAAAAATTCCTTATAGGTAGAAAACAGAAATTGGTTAAAGAAAAACAAAAGAACCCATTAGAGTTTGTCGATTCTGACGCATCACCCTAAAATTGCAATTTCAGAGATCACCTGAGAATATTTTATTGGACGAGGAAGAAGAAGAACAGAAGAAGGAAAAGAGTATTGAAATGGGGGAAAATACAGAGCTGATAAAATTAATGTCTCGGTGAACGGAGATCAAGGAACCCATCAATTTGTAGACGTCCACGAAGAAGATGACCGGAGATTTGAGAATCGGAAGAGACCGACGACGCCATGCCCAGAGAACGACCGACACGGTGTCAGCGACACCCACGATGAGAACAACCAGCATCAACGAAAAAGAAAGGATAGCTGCACCTTCCAAAACGTGTCCATATGCGTTGACTGCGTGTCCGATTCGGTCAAACTCGCGTGTCCCAATAGTCAACGTGTCCTGAAAAGTTGACCACGCGTGTCCCAGCGTGTCCGAACGTGTCCGTGTCGGACACGTGTCAGACACGCATTTTTTCCCAAAAATTGCGAGTCCGTGCTTCAGAGCTATACAATGCCCGCGATCAAAATATCATCTTTCTTGCTCCGAATATGGGACGGACCATAACAGTCACCAACACCAAGGATTCACCTTTATCCACTCCCACCAGCGGTGCTGCATCTTCGGGCAGTGGCACCTCCTCCTCGACTCTCACTCGTGGTAATGACACATTCACTCTAGGCCATCGCTACAAACAATTGTTCATCATCCAAGCAGTGACAAGAGAGAGCGACAACGAGGCGATGATGGATGAAAGTGAAGGAGAAGCATATATTGAAGATGATTCAATAACTTGAAATTCATCCTACTCTCGGGGACAAGAGTAATTTTTCGGGGGAGGGAATGTTACGATTTTAGTTTTTATTTTATTTTATTATTTTGTTATTATTATTATTTAGTTATTAGACTAGTATTTAAATTTGTTTGAATAAGTTTTGACGGTTTCCATGAGCCTAGCAAAGTGGGTAGAGATAGTTTTAGGTGGTTTTTATTTTTCATGCATTATGGCTTTCATGTGTAATTGTTTATTTAATTAGAATTTTGATTAATAAAACATAAGAGTTGATTGAAAATATTAGTTTGGCCTGTGTGCAAGCAAGATGTCAGACTTACTCAATAAAGTCAAGTAAGAAGTCGGTCTTCCTCAATAAAACCAAATTCCTATTTTTAATTATTGTGTTTGTAACAAATATATACACATATATTATAAATTATGAAAATCTACAATTTTAAACAACCCCACCCACCACCACACACACACCCCCTAGTGCAGTTCCTTAGTTATGAATATGGTAGTTTTCTTTAAAAAATATTTGATTATATTAGGAAATTAAATGAGGTGCCAATCGGTTATTTAATACTGAATTTTTTTATAAATTTCAAATGCCGACTCATTTTCTAAGATGATATTTCGTTTCCTTATTTTTTTTATTTTTTTTTTCCATATAAGGTAAAACGCATAGTGTAATGACATCAAGGATTAGACTCTAAGAGGTGTTTTAAAATTCACAAACACTTCTATTTGTCTTGGTCGTATGAATTCACCACCATCATCCTCAGATCTTTCCGGTGTGGAAGCGTGTATGTTTGTGCATAATTATCGGAAAAGTGAGTTTAACCATAGATTTCGTAGCGTTTTTATTATTGAGACAAGATATTTACACTATCAATTATTTTTATTATCAATCCATTATAATTCCAATATAACTATATATTTTGGGAAATTTTTGTTTTCTCTTGGATTTTTTTCAGATATTGTCGGATGAGAAAATGGATTTAGAAATAATTGATAGTAAAAATATCCTGTCACTTTACTATTTATTATATCATTTATTATATCATATATGACTTTAATGCGTATAAAGTGAACGTAGATAAATTATTTACATTCACTTCCAAAATAACGTCATTTTGGGTTAAAAAATTTAAAAATTATAATAAAAAAGAAAATTATAATCCTAAAATAAATTATAATTAAAAAAATATCTTGATTTTCGCCTCAAAACGACGTCGTTTTGGACTCACAGTAGATAACGTAGACCATCATATATTAATACATTATATTAATATATTTCTAAATATTTATAGTTATATTAATGATGATCGTCCTCATAATCCGAGAGTTGAAAAAAATAATTAAAAAGAAAATAGCGTGATTGGGAAGTCCCAGACTCAGATCAACTTGAAAAACAGACCAGAGCAAAGTGGCATGCTGCACAACATTGAAAAAACCCAAAAACAAACAGCTACCTGCTTTTGTTGTCCTTGTCAAGTCACCATTCTCCAACACGCACACACACACACCCCCATGGTCTCACTCTTCCTCACACACACAACATAAGTGTTCGTTCGCAGGGATTAACATTATCTGCATATAAAGCAACACAATTTTATGCTTTTTTCTCAAGTCATTAAATTTGGGTGAAATCAGTGCCCCCAGAAGCTGAAAGAGAGAGAGAGGGAGTGGAATGCAGAGGCACAAGTGGATTCCTTTGGTACTGCTGAGGAAGTTGCTGACTGTAGCCATATGTTCAATAGCGTTTGTGGCTCTCTTCTCTGTTCATGTACACGTTGTTGTCCCTTCCTCCAAGGATCACAAGTTCAATGACAAGATCCTAACGGTTTTTCTCCTCTTCCTTTTTTGGTTGCTCTCTTTTTGTTATTCATTTCCCCCCTCATAAAAAAATAAAATAAAAATCTAATTTTTATTTTGTTTAGGGTTCTCATTATTATATGGGGTTCTTAGATTTTTTCTGGGAAATTCCGTGATCCTCTCCAACTGCTATTATTATTATTATTATGCACTTGAGACTATTCTAAATTTATGCTATAAGTTGACCCTACATTAGGGTTTTTGTTTTCTGTACTTTGTTGACTTGAAGAAGATTGCCATTAATGGCTACCAATTTAAGAAACAAGTTAGGGGGAGTTTTTCCACTTTGATTTATGTTAGATATAAGACTTTATTTTTGGAAATTTTTGTTTTTATATCATCGGTTTGATATCATAGTGATTAAATGTTTTTTTTATTCTTTATTTTTTGTTTCTTCTGTATTTCAAATTTTGACAGCCTCATGATCTGCAAAGCTGGACGCGAGAGCTGGCTCCTCCCCATTTATCCAAAGCTCCACTTCCTACTCCCAAGGTTTTGTGTTTCATGTCAACACTAGCTAATAACTGATATGGTGATCTGATCTGTTTGTATGCTGAGAAAATGTGATAAAGAAACAGAATCCTGTACATCTAATAAAATTATCTTTATACCAACCAAAGAGCTTATTAAGTTACTATTGTTAGAACATCAACCTGACTGCAAACATGTTTTTTTTTTAATTCATTAAATTATTTCCACAATTTCCCCGTCAACCCGGTGGGCAGTTTATTCCTTGCTGTTATTCTTTCGTTTCTATTGTTTCTGTGCAATTCTAATGTTTATGAATCTCATCTAGTGTGTAATTGTTTGACTTTAAACTTGATTTAGTTTTAGTACATGTTCAGAGATGTTGGGGTGTCATCGATGTATTTAAATTATACAAAGCAGTTATGCACCTTTCATGTTTTCACTCCTTTTAGAATTGACAGTTGAATGGTTCAAGAGGAGATTCGGATTACGAGAAGCTGTGGAAGCCTCCATCAAATCGTGGGTTTCTTCCCTGCACAAAGCCTACTCCTAATTACACCAGTAAGAAACTTAAACTTTTCTTACAAGTTCCATGTATGAAATATTGTGGTACTTAAAAGTAATTTTTGTTTATTCAGCTCCTGCTGAGTCACAAGGATATCTTTTAGTTCATACAAATGGAGGGCTCAACCAAATGCGTTCTGGGGTCTGACCTCTCTCTCTCTGAATTACTCTTATATGCGTAAAATTAGTTTTGTCTTGTGTAATTGATTGCTATGCTGATGGATGGACAGTATTGTGAATGAGGATCATGGAATGTTGTATTTGTCAATTTTGGATGCCCCATTCCATTGTTTTGTTAGAAGCTGAAAATTTATTCCCTTTGCTGCAGATATGTGATATGGTAGCTGTAGCTCGTATCATAAATGCCACTCTTGTAATTCCAGAACTTGATAAAAGATCATTTTGGCAAGATACTAGGTAATTTTTAATTCTGTTTTTCTTTTTCTGTCATAGCTTCTTTCTCTGTATTGGATTTAACTTGATTGAGTTTTATGATTTTATTTTCAGCAATTTCTCTGATATTTTTGATGAAGAGCATTTTATGAATTCTCTTGCTAATGATGTAAAAATCATTAAGAAGCTTCCCAAAGATCTGGTTAATGCGACCAGAATAGTCAAGCAATTCATAAGCTGGTCTGGCATGGATTACTATGCTAACGAGATTGCTAGCTTGTGGGAAGATTACCAAGTATGTTGGAAATCTTTTGTTAAATGCATTTCTCTGTTACCAATTTTTTTATTTGCTTTTTTTTCTGACATATTGTGCAATCATCTAATTATTTATAACATTGTAAGGTTATTCGAGCTTCCAAATCTGATTCACGGTTAGCAAACAACAATCTACCACCAAACATTCAAAAGCTTCGCTGCCGTGCTTGTTATGAAGCTCTTCGCTTCTCTCCTCGCATTGAACAAATGGGAAAAGTATATAAGGAGATCTTAACTCTTTATTGTTTTTGGTTTCTTTATCTATCTCTTACTTGCACCATGATTCTAGGATTGCTTTTTATATTTCATTCTTAAATACTTTTGGGTAATTGTAGTTGCTGGTGGAGAGGATGAGGTCATTTGGTCCTTATATTGCATTGCATTTACGTTATGAGAAGGATATGCTTGCATTTAGTGGGTGTACACATAATTTATCTCCAGATGAAGCTGAAGAGCTACGGATGATCAGGTATGAAATTATGGCTGCTTCAAAATGAAGCATTGAATCTCATGTCTTTTCTCATACGTATTATTTGAAAATTATTGCATACAAAACTTGTAGGGAGAACACTTCGTATTGGAAAATAAAGGACATTGATCCCAGAGAGCAAAGGGCCAAGGGGTTTTGCCCCTTAACTCCAAAGGAAGTTGGAATTTTCCTTACTGCTCTTGGATACCCATCAAAGACTCCAATATATGTTGCTGCTGGTGAGATATATGGGGGTGAGTACTACATGGCTGAACTGCATTCCCGTTACCCCTTGTTAATGAGCAAGGTAAGGAATTGCAATGCTGTGTTGCTCTATGTGGCTGACATTTAATGGGACCTTTTTGTTTCAAATTATTTTTAGTAAACAAAGTTTTATAAAGCATTTCTGTATCTTATCAAGATTACTTGAAACTTTCAATGTGTAAATTGATAATATATATGATATTGAGTAATAAATTGAGGTTTTTCTGGAAAATTTTTATAATGTCATGTTCATCCTAATCCCTTAAATATTTTTAATTGAAAAGGAAGTACAATCATAAGGTTAAGATGTTTTGAAATGGTAAATCTATCCTAAAATAAGGAGAAGATTGCCCCTTCCCACATTGTTTAAATGTATGGGGATCTTTACATCATTAGTGGGACACTGCATGGAAGACTATAAACTATAAACTATAAACTACTTAAGAGTTTTGGTTTGATGACAGTTTGTGTCTGGTTTAGCTCACGGTCCAATTAAATTATGTTGATGCTGCCATAATATCTGTCAGAGGTTTCTTTATTCTATGGAAAAAACTTTTCTATCTATAGCAGGTACTGATCTTATGGCAAGAAGTCTAAATTGTCAGTTGTTATTTCTAGAGTAGTCTAAAGCCCAGAATATAATCGTACAAGGCACTAGGGTTGAGCTAGATTACAGAAGCTATATTTTCATAGTTATTGCAGGAACTATTGAAAAATGGTCCCTCTATTATTAATGATTAAAGCTTTATTTTTCTGTGTGTCTATTCCTTGGGTGGGCTAATAGCTGCCTGCTTGGAAGCATTGGTATCATGTTGATTAACCTACCTGTGATTAATTTCAGGAAAAGTTGGCATCCATTGAGGAGCTTGATCCTTTTTTAAATCATGCATCTCAAATGGCTGCTCTTGACTATATTGTATCTATTGAAAGTGATGTATTTATACCTTCTTATTCCGGAAACATGGCAAGAGCTGTTGAAGGTCATCGCCGTTTTCTTGGACGTGGAAGAACAATATCTCCGGACAGGTAAAGCTGTCATTTTATCAGAACCACTTTTATTTATTTATCTTTCAAGATTGTCTAATAAACTCTTTCTAATTCATCCATTATAAAGCTGTGCTGTTTGTTCTCTCATCTTAATTAGGAAAGCCCTTGTTCGTCTGTTTGATAAACTGGATCAGGGTGTCATGACTGAGGGGAAAAAACTATCAAATAGGATTATTGATCTCCACAGAAGACGGTATGTCATTGAAAATGCCTTCTGTGTACATGTTAAGTAATTTTATGAATGTTACATATGTATATATTTATGTTTATGGTTCTTTCACTTTTTATGATTGCTTGTTCTACATCTCCCCTTTTCACATGATTGTATCATAACATATTTCTACTTGCCATTATTATTTTGTTGTTATTCCTTGAACATGTCTTCTCCATAGACCATTAGTGAAACAGGTCATTTCATTTGCTTTGAATGAACTTGACCCATCTGGCTTCACAGCCTAGGCTGGATCTATCTTTGAAAACTAGATCTTAGGCTTCATAGTTATAGTATGTACCAAACACCGCTGACAGCAGGTTTGCATGAATGATAGGTGGGATTATCAGTTTGAAACAGAATGTTATCTTCTTCTTCTTTTTTCCCTGGTTGATTGACACGTTTGTCCAATACATGACATGAATATTTTAGTATTATCTTCCTAGTGTAACCTATTGAAGAATCTGTTATAATTCATTCGTTTTTATAATATGTTGATCACAGGGCGAACCTTTATATTTGATTTTACATTTGTTATATGTGTTGTGCAGACTTGGCTCCCCAAGGAAGAGAAAAGGGCCAATTTCTGGAACAAAGGGCATGGATAGGTTTCGCTCAGAAGAGGCCTTCTATGCTAATCCCTTACCTGATTGTTTATGCCGAACAGAACCACCACATCTAAACATCTCTCTCATTGTTAGGTAGATCAGATACTGCAGAACTTTTTCCTTGGAAAGATCCCTTGGTAAAAGGGTGACACGTGCCATCATTTACCAAAGTATGAGCATAAAATCTGACGTGTAGCTAGAAGGTGTGGTGGCTGAGTGTATATATCGGTATAACTATTTCATGTGGCCTTTTAATTTGGGAAGAATAAAGGAAAAGAAAGAGAAAAGAAAACCTGCATTCGGGGTTTTTTGATATACCATCATAGATTGGGATGAGAATTTCTTGGCTTGGAGTGGATTCATTCATTCTGTGAACTTGACTTATAAAGAGAGGTAGAGGTTTCAGATTGGACCAGGGATTCAATCACACGTTATTGTAATTCTTTTTGAGAAACCTTACATTGTACCACATTTTGTTCTTAGTCCTTTGAGGCCAACAAAATGCAAAATATCTTTTTGTTTCCACGTAAACAAATCAGACAATTTCTTAGCAAACAGAAACTTTTAATTTCAGTATTTTATTTTATTTTTGGTAAATGCTTTCAGTATTTTTAACTCCAACAATGTGGTATTTAGCACTTATAATACATTGTACCCCTTTTCCCAGAGTCAAAGCAAAAGCTGTACCAATTTATCCGAGTTTCGTTGACCAACAAGTGCAAACTAACAGTAAGATCTACTTAGGTTTGCATCATTCTCTATGTTCCTGAAAATTTCGCCAACCTTTAATAGTACAAATTCTTTCTGGGGTTTACAAATCCAGTCACCGTGACCACCTTTCTCACAAAATTAAAGTTGGTATTAGAAATTTGGCCAAAGAATTTTTCTTTTCTTAGAAATGATGTAAATAGGTGGAATGGAGAAACCTGACTTTGCTGGTATCTCAAGTAGGGAGTGCCTGATTGGGTTTGCATGGACAAACTCATTTTTGGTGGTTCTTCACTTATTATTCTTCATTCTTATTCAGCGGCTAATAGACCTTGGCCCTCTTCTTTCACATACTAACAAGCTCCCCAATTATTGAGCTTTATAATAATGTTTTGTCACTATTAAAAGTGTCTTATCATAAAAAATGTTTTGTCAGTATTCTATATGTCCTCATTCTTTTTCTTTAGAAAAATTATTATTAAGAGATCAGTTAGTATACTTGGATTAAGAAAATTATTCATCAGATTTACATAATGCACTAACCAATTTTTGCACTATATTAAAAGAAACTAAACACTTTTAAAAAAAAAAAGAAACTAAACATAAAATTTGATAATCCTCATTGAAAAAAATAAGAAGAATGAAAGATACATTTGGTTTAAAATATTATTCATAAACAAAAGCTCATTATAATTTGAATTATTGAACAATATATTTTCGTGATCAATTTGTTGGATGGTGAAAAGGAAAAAGATTTAAATGAATGTACACAAGTGGATCAAGTAGTAAATAAACATGAATTCAACAGTAGAAAAATCTCATATAAATAATATAAATAATGATATTCATTCATCATTTTTATAATAGGGGAAGCATATACTTACCACAAGAAAAAAAGTAAAAAAGTGTACAACATTTATAATTAATTTAATCACCGTTGATTTCCGTCAATCTAACAGTTATAATTTATTGGAAATTATTGGATCGCATTTATTAATAATTATTAATTTCTAATAAATTATAATCAGATTTACGGAAATCAATGGATTAGATTAATTGTAAATGTGATAAACTTTTTTGGTGGTAAATATACGGTGCCACTCAATTTTTACAATAATAAAATGGGTTTTCATTTTATCCTTTAACATAACACAACAAACTTTCCTACACACAACATTTTGATTTTAAAACAAAAAAGAAAAGAAAAAATATAGCACGCAAAACGAATCTGTATAACATTATCGTCTACATATTTCAATTCTCAAATAATAACAAAATATATAAAACTTTAATAAAATACGAAGAACATTTATAATGTATTAGTTATGAGGATGGGTCAGAAATAAGACAATCCAATAGCAAAAGAGTTTCAGGATAATGCATATCATCCGACCTAGTACACTCCACATAACTTAGAAGCTCCCCTTTTGCATGATCCTCTCTCTCTCCAGAGACACCGAACAAGATAGACTTGTAGTTGCAGCAATGGGTGTCTCCTTCCTCTCAGCTTTCCCTTCTCTGCTTCCACTTGTTGCTCATGATCCACCACCCACCACCAGATACCAACCTCGTTCAGTAAGTTCGCACTTTGCTTTTGTTGTCTCTCCGTGTTAGTTAGTGCCTGTCTGTCAACCTACAATGTGGTTACAATTCTTGGTTTCCTAAGTTCACAATGCTGTTGTGTGGCATTGTTCATGAATAATGCCAAATGGGTTTGGAGTTTTGCATTGCTATGACCAAATAAAAAAAAAAAAACTCACATCATTTTAACTCCTACTTTTGCTTACTTATCATAAGTTATAACCATTGTTCAACTTGTTCTTAGGTGGCCATTTGTTGTAATAAAATCAAAATCGATGTTAGTGATGAAGATCAGTTCCATGGGAGACGGAGAGACATTCTTAAATGCTTCGGGGCGACCATTGGCCTGGTAAGAGCCATTCTTCTGTGTGTTAATGCAATTTTTTTGGAAAATCCAACATGTTCCCTATTACTTTTCTGTATTTATTTATATATTTTAAAAAGATGTAGCCTTTGCATCTGATGAATATGCTTTGCTAATACAAATTGAATCATAATTTGACAATGGCGCTGGTGGGAAGCTATTAAATTCATGTTCTTACAATTTCATATTTTGTTAAATTAATTCATTAGGATATTTGTTATCACTCCACAATGGTGGATTCATTTGAAATTGTGTTATGGTTGCAAAAGTTAATTCTGGTTTTGAAACCATGTTACTTCTGCATTTTGTTCTTTGTTTCTTTTCTTTTCCGTATTTGAATGAAGGTCTAACAAATTTTCCTTGGTTGATGATGATGAGCTTCAATGGTCAAAGCAACAACATAACCTAATATGACCCAGAGTTCTTCTCTATTTAATTTGTCCCCAACGCATTATGTTTTTTAATAGCTTACTGATATATAAACAACATTTTACCTGTACGAGTTGAAAACTCATTCCAATTGTGGTGAAATAAGATTTGAGAAGGGGGTTGAATCAAGTCAGCTAATAACTTTTGCAAAAATAAACTAAAAGGCGTAATACTGATGGATGTAAAATAGGTTATGCAGAGAATGAGAAACTTAATAATAAAGTAATTAGGAAACTTAATATATGGGTGTAGGATATCCAACAGAGGTTAAACATTTCACTTATTGATTTGAAGTGGGCCTAGGAGTGGAGTGTCAACCCACTAAAGAGGATGAAATGCTTAATATTCAGTGAGCTAGAGATACTCTGTTGTGGAGGACAAGAGTTCAGCTAGCATGGACTGATGGTGCAAACGTCGCACTAAACTGAGTAGATTGAAAGGTGTGTATAGTTGGGTTGGTTATTGAGGATTTAGTGCAAGAGCGTGAAATTCTTTTTCCTTTCTGCAGGGACCAACTCAAGATATGCTTATTGGGCTTTATGTATTAACTAGTAGGAATCGTTGAGGTATTTGTGCGAATAGGTATAATCCGTCCAATCACATAAACCTTAAAAATGAAAGAACTCGCGTGTCTACCATTACACCACCAAGGCATTTTGAAAGTGAATCGTATTCTATGAATATGATATCTATCTAGTGTGATGTATGGAATATATGACAAAGGTGGAGTGTTAGAGTATTTTTTCCCTTTTGCTTAAGAAAAAAGAGGTATATATAGGGGATGGAAGATTCCCTTGGCGTACAAAGTGTGACCTCAAAACCATTACCCAATAGGCCCCACCTCATGTGTGAGGTCAGCTCATTCCTCATGATGAGGTGAGTAATGCATGGGAGTGAAGGAGAGGGTGTGTGGGATGTGGTTGAGACCACAACCTTGTGGTGGGGACATAGGGAATGGGCCTCTCGTCTTGAAAAGGTAAGACGAGATAGATGATAAGTAGCTTATCTTTTTATGAGATGCTTGATGTCAGAAAACCTAAAATGAAAACTTCAATACACAACAAACAAGATTAAACATGCAATCCAAAAATTAAAGAGAGAAAGGGAAGAAAGAGCTTGTACAGGGATTTTTACACATGTTCGAACTCCATCGAGTCTATGTCCAGTTCCCACCCAATGTTAGATTTTTCCACTATCTAACCACTTAGTAGTCTTTGAATCCTCTAACCTCTTCAAGCTAGTACCACCACAGCTCTTAATTTTCAGCCTCTCGGTTACTCTCAAACCAAACTCCCTAGCTCAAAAACTAGAACAAACATCCACACTAAGCTTTGCAAGAGATGAAGAAAGATTGAACACTCTTTTAGCATAAATGCACCCAACTGATCTCAAGAAGATGGAGGCTTCAAAGAAGCTTTAATATTCAGAAAATTCTTCTGTTGTTAGTTTTTATCTTCTCCGAGAAGCTGCCCATTTATAGAAAATTGATAGAAACGTTCCAGCCTTCTTTTTTGCACATGTACGTGGACAAAAATTAAAAAAGAAAGTTTGTCCTTTAGAAAGACATTTTCCTAAAGTTAGCTCCTCATTGGTTTAGCTGCCTCCCTTGCTTTTTTGGTACAATATTTGAACACTGCAGAGGTGTTTTGGAAGTATTAGACACATTGCACAGGGTAATAGATTCATTTGGATTGAGGTTTTCCACATCAGCAAAAACGCACATCAGATAGCTCATAGTCTTCATCAATTGTCTCATCTAAGCAGCTCATGACAAAAATTTGACTGTTACTCATATCAGCACGAAGTCATCAAATCTTGAATAGATTCACTTCTAAGGCATTTTTCTTTGCATTTTTATTTCGTAATCTTTGACAACAGATATAGATTCAATTCTTTGTAAGGTCTTGTATGTCAAGCTTGAAGTGGCTCATCCTTGAACACATGAACATCTCATCTTCTCATAGCTTCCAGCAGGGAAACTTCTATTATCTAGAGATAGTTTTGCATAATCCTTAACAAATAAGTCTCTTGAAAAGACCAAGTGAGATTGTCAAAGAACATCAAACTTTATGTTTGTTATCATCACAAAGTAGTTCAAGTAGCAAACCTTGAGCCAACACATTGCAATTGCACCATTAGATTTGCCTCTTGATCAACCAAAACTTTTCTACAGTCAACATGGTATCCAATGACTCCGCATATTTATTGCCTCTTTCTGTCTCTTTTAGTGTTTTATATAAGCATTATCCTTTGAATATCTAATGCAATAATAGTTATTCATAGATATAGATGCTTATAGGAATACAATATAATGTATGCATTTAGTGAATAAGATTGATGTGATGATTAGTTTCGGTCAGTTGTATCTGTTTGTAGGAATTGATAGGAAGCTCCGGATCGCTTGTTGGAATGGCTAATGCTGCTGATTTGATAGAACGCAGACAACGTTCTGAATTTCAATGTAAGAGCCTTTAGGTCTAGATTTTCTTGTAACTATTAGTCATGTCAAACTCAATCGATTTCTCTTCTCAGCGGATTCCTAACCTTCTATTCTTACAGCTCAAGTTAAGGGAACACTTTATACATACATAAAGGTATATCATGCTGACTTGCATTTTGTAACAGTAAAAACTGTCTGTTTATAGACTACACATATGTCAAACTCCATAGGTGTATGTATCTATTCATCCAGAAAATAGAACTCTCAATGTGGATATATTCTAATTTGACATTGGACTTGTTACAGGCAAATCCTAATCTTATTACTCCCATACTAACACTGGCTATAAACGATGCCTTCACTTATGATAAGGTGAGAAACACGCGGGCGCACAAATAGTTGTCTTCCATCATTTAAACTAAATACTGATCGGCATCTGCTTAAGTTTGTAGGCAACAAAATCGGGTGGCCCAAATGGTTCTATACGGTTCAGGTACTTTTTTTCCTTTGGAATTAACATTCATGAGATTGTGCCTACAAGTTGATAAAGCCTAATATTTTAAATCCAATTTTGTTAACATATAACCAGACATGAAAAGTTGTGTTTCATAAAGTACACTGGGTTGTTATTGCTGCATCCAAATTCCTACTTTTTTAAGGCTTCTCTGTCTCTTTCTCTTCATACAACGTGATAAAAAATTTTAAACTTGGGAGTTGTGCTTGCTTATTCATTAGTATATTTTACTTTTCTGGTTTTGCTAGCTAGTTCTTCAATGATGAAAGTTTTCCTCTTCCTTCACTTGTAAGCATCATTATTTTTCACCTTTTTCGTACTGATAATTTTAATTTTTTCTTATTCTGCCTGAAGCTCAGAAATAAGTAGACCTGAAAATAAGGGGCTTTCTGCTGCCTTGGATTTATTAGAGGAAGCAAAAAAGGAGATAGATTCATATTCCAAAGGTGGACCCATATCCTATGCAGATCTCATCCAGTATGCAGGTTGTACTTTTTATTATCACCCAGTTGAAGCTTAATGGTTATTAACAATACGTGTTGCACATGTATATTCTATTAGTCTGTTAATTATGACCATTTTTGTAAAATTAATTTGTGATTAAGGTGGGCAGAAGTTTGGAGATATGTTCAAATTCCCCTGATTTTATTGACTTAATTTTTGTAGCACAAAGTGCTGTCAAGGCTACATTTTTAGCTTCTGCTATTCGTAAATGTGGTGGAAATGAGGAGAAAGGGAACTTACTATACACTGCATATGGATCAAATGGGCAGGTATGCTTCTGAACTTGTGTACTGACTTAAATCTGCTTATAAATATCTTTATGGTGCCAATCCTCAAGTAGAGCTTTTAGGTTCATTGCTAATTGAGCAGATGCATAAGCTAACGCATAGATCACAACTCGCAAGAAGTTTTATATGCTGATTTTTTTTTTTTTTTAATGAATAATTATATGCATGTTCTAATATATGTCACATATCTAAGGAAACAAATTACTCTTTTTGTTTGCTAGATCCCATCCTCTGGCTTTGGAAGCCTTACTCTTAGGGTTGTGCAATTCTTGGTTGATGTCAGTTTGACCTATTATGCTTTCCTAATTTTTTTCAGTCTTTTGGGGTTCCTCTTTTTTGTTTTGGGGAACACTGATCCTATTATTAGCACCATCTACGTATCTTTAGGTGAAATGTGGGAAAAAGATGTTTTGATTTATTAATAGTTACACGTAGTGAAGTCCCACATAAGCTTTATAAAAAAATACATGGATAAAGAGTGTTTACAAGATGTCACTCCATGATACTCTTCCCTTTACTACTTGAGCCTCCACTAACTTGAGCATGTAATGCATGCATATTGTGGTATCAGTGGGGGTTGTTCGATAAGCAATTTGGTAGGGCTGATGCTCAAGAACCAGATCCAGAGGGGAGAGTTCCATTATGGGAGAAAGCTAGTGTGAAGGAAATGAAAGAGAAGTTTTCTGCCGTAGGCTTTGGTCCTCGCCAGGTATTTAGCATATTTTATCTTTGTCACTATTTTTGCTAACTGATGTAGAAAGGCACATACAATCAAAGATGCCATGTGCATATAGAGTAGAAATTGTGATCTTGGTCTATACTCAGGAAAGCTCAACTTAGCCAGTGTGGCTTTGAAATGATGAAAGCAATTCCATATCAAAAAAACTAAATATAGAAATAAGTAAGGTAAAATCGTGAAAGCGAGTCATGAGAGGCTTTGTTCTAGTAAGTTCTTAATTAAGCTAACCATTATTTATCTAGACCATAGAAGTCTAATGGAACTATAATGCTATATGATGATGAATTGATGATTATGCTTTAAAATGCAGCATCATTTTTTGCCTTTGCATGATTGAACTAAACCATGGGCATGTAGAAATGAGAAGATACACCTTGTTCAAGCAGGCATCCTTTAATACTTCCCATTAGAGGTGGCAAAGTGGGCTGCCCGCCCCGCCCAGTCCCACCCCGCCATCAATCCGCCAAAAAATGAGCCAGCCTGCCCCGCCCCGCTTTTGAAAGTGGGCTCAAAAACTCAGCCCGCCCTGCCCCGTTTGGCGGGTTGAAAAAAACTAAATATAGAAATAAGTAAGGTAAAATCCCGCCATCAACCCGCCAAAAATGAGAGGCTTTGCTTTTGAGATGGGTTCTTAATTAAGCTAACCATTATTTATCTAGACCGTTTTGCCGTCTAATGGAACTATAATGCAATAAAAAAAAAGTTGATATTACTAATTTATGGAAAAAGTGTGTGTCATTTTTTGCCTTGCATGATTGAACTCAAGAATGTAGAAATGAGAAGAGAGAGACCTTGGTTCAAGCAGGCATCCTTTAATACTTCCATGCAATAAAAAAAATAAAATTGATATTACTAATTTATTTCTTTCTCTGTTTGGCCAGCTGGCTGTTTTGTCTGCATTCTTAGGACCTGATCAGACTGCAACAGAGACCTTATTGGCCACTGATCCGGATGTTACTCCATGGGTTCAAAAATACCAACGGAGCCGTGAAACAGTCTCTCGGACAGATTATGAGGTAAGTTTATCTATGTATAGCTCCATCTAAGAGCAGCAAAAAAGTTAGTGGGTCTTTTCGGCTTGAAAATCCACTTTGTTATTTTCTTTGGTTTCTTTACTTTTTCAGGTTGATCTGATAACCACTTTCACAAAATTGAGTACCTTGGGCCAACAAATCAATTATGAGGCATATACATATGCTCGACCAAAGATCGACATTACCAAACTCAAATTGTAAACATGTAGTACCATATCATTCTTTACTTCCTCCCCCACGACATACCTTGGATTTCAAGTTTTGACTTAATATTTTCTCTTCTCGTTTTTTAAGTGGAAAACTTTTAACTTCTACGTAATTATGCATGCACATATAGCAAGAAAGCACCGTTATCCTCTAGTTAAGTTGAAGCAAAAGCAATTTCAAAGAATGATACAGGGTTTCACTTATTTGCTATACTGTTCTGATTAATAACTTCATTATTTTCCATTCACCAAAAATTTCATGTCATAAATATGCTACCACTTTTATCACTTAATCTGTGCCGCTTTCATTCTAATAAAATTACTTGAACTCTTTTATCACTACAATCTATTAATCTAATGCCGCATCAATACTCCAAAGGGTTCAGGCATAATAACAAGAAGCACTCCTTTAAATTTATAATGAAAGAGGATATTTCCTTGGCTTTTTACCCTTTTGCCTTTAATTAAAATAAATATTAATGCTTTGCCCTCAATTTTTATTTATTTAAAATATAACACCAATATGTTGTGTGTTGACTGAATTATGTACTCCATTACTAATGTTTTTCCTTTATACCAAAACATAACACCGATTTGTCTATTGTGACCGTTGACGAAATATGTAAGTAGATTGCACGAATACACAAGTGATATATTTGACACGAGTATTGTTTGTAATCTGAGTTTTTATGAACGTTTACTCAAGTATATGGGTGGTGTACTTGAGTAAATGTTCATAAAAACCCAAATCACGAACAATATTTGAGTATTCAACCCAAGCTACTTGTGAGAGCTAGGCTTTTTATAAAAATCTCTATCACGTATTCTTGACCATTGATTAGACCAAGTAATCGATTACACTAGCATACAGTAATCAATTATATCAATAAACTGAGCTATAAAAAAAAAAATTCCAAGAGAATTTTTGGATCAACCAAGTTTGTATAATCATATACTTATAATATTGGACTTGACTAGGGTGATATGATGAGGGGCTTTGTGGGTATCACAAGACTTATTTGATTACAAAATTTGGGAAGTTTTACCTTACGATTTCGAAAGGCCGTAACTTTAAACTCGGGTGTTTTAATCAGTTTTTTTTTTTATTCCACATAATTTTTGGAGAGCACTCGGGTGTTTTAATCAAGTGTTTTTTTTATTCCACATAACTTTTGCGACGATAAATCTAATTTAGTCCAAAAAATGCTTATTTTTGCCCTGTTTAGCATATTTTATCTTTGCGAATAATATTTTTAAATTTTTACTTTCCATCACTAACAAATAATCCTTTAGGAATTTTCTAAAAAAAAAAGAAATATCTAAAAAAATACATAATTCGGACCCTCAATTCAAAAGTTATGATCTTTCAAAATTTTATGGTAAAAACTCATCATGCTCAAGATACTCGAGTATACAATGTTATATTCAGTATAAACTCATGATACATGATTTACTTGAGTATTTTGATTATATACTCGAATATAAGTGTCAACCAACAATCAAATAGTAACAAATTGATGTTATGTTTAAAAAAAATGTCATATTTTTAAATAGTTTAAAAATGGAGACATAATAATATTTTTTAATTTAATTAGGAGCACAATGGTAAAAAAAAGTCATATTTCCTTTCTAAAGAAAAATAGAAATAGAAATCAATAAACGCACCCACCCAAGGATTAGTAATGGTGCTGCTCTAACTAGATGCAAAGGAGAAACGAGGGGAACTGTTCCACATAACAGAAAATTATACTAAAGAACTAGAACCTCAAATTCGGCATAGCAACAAGACAAGGTCTCTATTTACGATTCAACTCTCTTACCCAATTAACAAGATTTCATGCAATAGTCATATACCAGTGGTTAATAATTATTTGTCACTGAAGTAACATTAAAGCTTCGTTATACATTTAACTATTTTAAATACTTCATTTAAACCTATTTTAATTTTTTGCTTCAGTATATATATATATAGCATAAAAGACTAGAACTACCAATCCCTCATAGGGTAAAGAATCCGGTAAATGATACTGCATATCTCTGGACATTTCACCAGATGCGTTTCCTGGAATTTGTACAACTCAAGCTAGTTCAAATAGACAGCCAAAATTTCTTATTAACCCAATGGGTAACATTGAACATCCCCCAAAGGTCTGAGAGTTTATCTCTAGCAATTTTAAATATAATACTGCAAGCGAATTGTGCAGCTATTTCAGAAGTGCGCCACCTACAGCGGACCTGGGAATGTTCCATTCTCCCTTTGCTCATTCCATCTGTCAATCTGATGAATAGATAATTTCATGAAAACAGACTGTTAGCACATCAACGCAATTTTAGATTGTTAGCAACAGAAAAAACACCTAAAAAAGGAATTGTTTCTCGCGAAATGTACTAAATAAGTGATTGAGAAAAAAGGATATGAAAAAAAAGTTCATAATTGTATAATTGTATTTGACCTGATAGCTTAGCTACTGCTAATGAAAAAATATTCATCACTCATTAGGCATCCATTTGAAATATTCGGACAGTTACTGTACATACTAAGTATTACACACCAGTATTAGGATAGTTGGCCCTCACACATGTAGGAAGATAAAACTCAATTTAAGCAATATACACACCAGTGCTACCACTAACTCACTAAGCACTGCTTGTGTGAATTATATCAGACATCAATACTCTCCAACAAAGTGTTCAAAACTTTAAAAGTTAAAACCAAGTAAAATGCTTCGCAATTCATTCAAGTGTGGGTTTTTCATTCAAGGTGGTGCTAATTATTTTAAGTTAGCAGTCAGCAAAAGAAAAGTTGTAATCATTTCAAAAAAACAAAGATCTTCATATGGAAGTGCTTTATCAGGTAATTGAAGCATAATTTATCTGAGAAGTAATATTCAACATCTCAAAGAATAAACTGGATCCAGGTGGCTAGGCCGCACAAGTTAAACAATGAAGGCATGATAACAAGTCAAAGATGATAAAGAGCTGAGATGACAGAAATTAATCAAACATTTAAAATTTAAACTATGAGGATCCAAAATACCATGCATATACCATATACAGGAACATTTACCACAACTTGCTCTCCATATATACCCCCAAAAGAAGAAGAAGAACTTGCTCTCCATAAAGTCAGATATCATGAGAAGTGGATAAAAAACTAAAGAAAAGCTAAGTTGCAGCATACAAGATGCAATTTCCTTAAAAGAATTTATATTACTACCAACAAAGTAAAAGAAACAGCTCCATTTCCATGAAAAAGAGTCCAGTAAGACCATAAACAGATGGAAATTTCACATTAACAAGCAGCAATATTAGTTAGTAAATCTTATTGGACAAGAAGATAGTGCCTAGCAGATAATCAATAATATTCAGCATTGAAAATGCATACCCATTCACCAGGGCAAAGAGAACGATAATATTTAGCAAACTTATCACATTCTGGTGCACCTTCTCCTTTTGCAGCTACACACCTGCACAAGAATTTCGATGGTTCAAATAAAAGAATGGTGCAATTCTTCAGTGTGTGTGAACAACAAGTTCAATAAAAAAGGCCAACAGAGTATGACTCACCGATGATATTCAATGTATCGGGTGAAGCAATGCCTTGTTTGATTTGTAGTTGGAAAACGGAAATCTGCCGGAGCAGTCTCAAGCTGGAAAATAATAGCACAAATACAAACATATTGAAGGACGGAGCATCAAGCAAGCTTATGATATACTCAAGTAACAATTCAAGAAAAGTGATTCAGTTAAATAAATGTCACCTTAATATCTGCGGTCTCTTCAGCTGCATCTTGATCACCCGAGTTCTCTTCTTCAACACTGCCACTACTTTGATCTTTAGTGCTTTCTTCAGCAGGAGGGGTGACTTCACTGCTTTCCTCAGTAACTGTGGGTGCCACAGGAGTTGTTTCTTGCACAGTTTTCTCAACAACAGCTTCCTCAGAAGCAGCCACCTTTGAGTTTTCAACTTCTTTGACTTCAACAGGTTTTTCAATTACATCTGTTTTCTCCTGTTTGTCATTCACAAAATATTCCTGCAAGTCCAGAAAAAATAAAAATTGTCACTACCTTCACCTCACATTCTACATAACAATAGAAAACCAATCATCAAAGCGTTAAAGAATGCAAATTCAAGGTGTAAAAAGATGTACATTGAGCAGAGGAAATTGAGGGAAAAGGTCATCACTACCTAACAGGAATTCTACCTATTGGGGTTTCCAATATCCATGACATGTAGTTCACATAAATAATTTATCATCCACAATGAATAATGCTGCCAAATTGGCTATATGGAAATATACTAAAGGACTAAGCATAACACAAATAAAACTCGAAAACTCTTACTAGCATCCAATACTTGTCGAAGTCATACAAACAGTAGATTGAAGTAAAGTGGAATGGAAGATTAGAAACCTGGCAATCATCCCTATAATAACGTTAAATTTGACCAATATAGAGACTTAACTTAGCGCTCATGATATAGATCTGGCTTAGAAATTTTGCTAGATATAACAGACCAAAAAATGTCATGAATAACGTTAAGCTTAATTTTTCATGACATACATTAGAAAGCAATTCAAAAACACAATGCTACAAATAATAAAATAATAATAAGGGAAAATTGAGTAGTCCAGATTGTGGATTAACTAAATCAAGCTTCAATCGATATTGTTCACATTCAAAAGAGAAGAGGAACTCAAATGAAGACGAAGATCCGTTAAATTGAGAAAAGAAAAGAAAGGCAGAGATTGATGAGAGGTGAAGGAATAGAGACCTCAGCTAGAGTTGGAGATTTGTCTGCAGCCATTGACGGAAGGAAGAGTGAGGGGCTGCAACAACACAACAACAAGAAGTGAGGGATTTGGGGGGTGTTGCAGTGTTGTGTTGTGTACCGGTCAAACCTCACAAAGGTTTGGGGAGCTCAGTGTGAGAAATGGCTTCCACAATCAAACCGGTGTGTGGGTGCCACGTGTTTATGATTTTCAATCACGAGACTAATAACTTGGGCTTTGTGGATTAATCTTTGTTTTTGGTTTTAACACGGCCCTTGGGCTTTGAATTTTGTTAACAAAAATTATAGAGAACCCCCATCATCTTTGACAACTGAGCTAAGGATTTGTTTGGGTTAGGGTTCCGTCTAAAGTAAATTTTTAGAAAATTTTTGGAGGTCAGAGCACATGTATCTCTTCTCAAAGAAGGGATTAGTCTCATTATTTTTGCGCTAGCGAAGCTGAATGCATCAGTTGTTTCAATAAGGGATAGTTTTCGGGCCGTACTCGGAGGACAAGACGACCGGAAGAGGTTGAATGGGATACCCTTCAGGTTATACCCAAAAAAAATAAAATTAAAAATTATAGAGAATATCAAATGATGGTAGCACAGGTAGCAAGAAAGTTGAATAAGTGAAAAGAAAAAGGGCTCACTTCAATCCACACATGGGACCCGCCCCACACTCCGGATTAGTTCTATAGCTTACTCAAAAAATTAAAACTTATGGGAATTCCGGAGGGAGCCAAGTCGCCTTAAAGAAATATATGGTTGGGTTAACTCAAAAAAAAAAAAATTATATAGAGTGGAGTTCAAATTATTAGAATTTTACACTGTGAACACATAGATAGGTGGATTTTTATTTTTATTTTTTTATTGCAATGCTTATTGCAAAGTTGACCTACGGTTTTAAACTGCCAAATTCTTGTGACACAAGGTGTCACTTGAAAATGAAATGCTATGCAATCAATAGAAATTTAATCAGTAAATTTTAATCATTTTTTCTTTTGGCTTAGTTGATACCCAAAAGAAATCAGCAAGTACCTGCATTTTGCTTGTTTTACAATTTGTCAAATTGATTTGGTGCTATGAAACTCATGGACCAGTCTTGATTTTCCTTATAAAATGGTTGATAGTGTGTTTATGTTGACTAGATTATTTAAATTTTTGCCCTTGCTCATTCGCACAGTATGACGAATTGGCTGCTGGACTATTTTTAAATTCATAATTAATTTTCTCAAAATAATCAAAGCAGATAACATACTTGCGTCTTGCTTTTGCTCTCTGAAGTTGCTTCGTTATTCCGTTGACCTTAGGGGTTGTGCCCTGTGACTCTCAACTTCTAAGCTTTATGGTTTTTGCTTAGATGTTTTCTCTCGATTTTGGTGCTATATACGAGAAGTCCTGATTTAATGGATTATTTCATATTTCTGTAGATATATCATATCTGGTAGAAACAAGAGAATGTAAATTAAATCAATGTATTAACTTCTAAAACTAGAAAAATTTCAACCTTCAGCTAAAATATTGAGTGTATGGATTCATGGTTTCCACTGTCCACCATCCCCCATGCATTCATGTGCCAAGAACACACAATTTCCAGCTTTTGAATAACAGGTATTGGGTTTAGCTTAGGCAAAACTATCATATTTAACATTTAATAAAGGGCGTATTTAAGTGAGAGTAACTAATTTTAGCTATTCAATATATAGCTAATGAGGTCTGCAACTATTGTTTCGGTCATTATGGTCACCTAAGGCCTGACGAATTTGTGGCTAAGTGAAACGAGGAATATTTTGATGATTTCGGTAATTGCAGAAATTCGGTTTTTAATGTGTGAATTGATTAAGGTGAAACTAGTCTTGGCTCTAAGGCTAATGACTGTATTGAGAATAGATTCGGTATTTACCAGCTTCTAGTGTCAGTGCTCTCGCAAGAACATGGGTACAATTTATTTTCGTCTGAACCATGTTTCCGAGTTCCAATATTGGGTTTTCTGTGCTGTAATGCTAAATCATGTTCTTTTGTTTTTCTTGCAACTTGCAAGGAATTATTTAATGCTCCAAGCCAAATGGTAAGGACGGATCTTTCAAGGAAGCATCTAATGTTTGGAGGAAGCTAAGCAAATGTTTGTTCCGTAAAATTTTTCTTTTCTTTTTTTAATATACATGTGTGTATAATATTCTCATATACATATGTGTGTATAATATTAGGGAAATCATTTTCTCATACAATAAGAGATAATTTTCTCATGTTGTTAGACATCGAAATCCGTGTTATTCTTTTTATTATTTTATCAAGTGGCAGGGCTACCACTTATTGTGTCTATGGCATGAGAGATGCTATATGAGAAAAGAGACACCCATAATTTTATACATCTTGTTCTTTTTTACTACATTATTAATTATTAATTTTCTTAATAAGTTTTTAAGATTTGAAAGTACAAATTTTTTTTATAATTTTTTTTGCAAATTACACTATGTACTCCCCGGAGAAGACTCTCCCGGGAAATAAATCTTTGGTACTACTGCTGTACCAAAGACTCAGTGCATCCCTCCAATGAAAATATTACATGTCAGCTAATTTTTTTTTCTCCTCTGATGTCTACCATTCTGATTGATGAGATGCACTAAATCTAAGTACAACAGTAATACCAAAAATTTATTCTCTCCCAATAATATACAGTGTAATTTATAAATATAACCTCGCTTTAAAATATTCTAAACTTAAACTTGACAGTTTTTTCTTTTGGTAAGTTTATTTTCCGTCGTCGTGGTTCTTATTCTCCTAATTAAATTATAATTTTATCTCTTGTACTTTGTTCACTATTTTTGCGGGGAAGTTGATATATGACGTTGATCAGGATTCGCGTCCAAAGTTGTATGGAATCCTAGGCATTATTGAGTCGTAGAGCCTGTCTTTTTTGTACTTATATATACAAATATTATTTTGCCTGGTTGGTATTTTAACTGGGTATTCCTATCAATTTTCTTCATTTGTTATTCAACATGGGTTTTATTATCTAAAGCTGATGCCTTTACTGATTCCGTAAATTTTTTCTTGACTCTAATGCAAGAAATTGAACATAAAGATAATGAAGAATTTTGAAGACACATAAGCCCCTCTGCCACTTCACGATTCTATTAATTTTGGAAAAAGGAATTTGGGGTACCTTCAATTTGAGGAATATTAAATGATGCTTTTCATCATTTATTTGGACAAGCTTAACAGATTCGCAGAATTGCATGCCCTAACAAGTTTCGAGTGGTCACAGTTGGGACTTAATACAATTATGAAATTTTCCTTTCCTTTTTTCGACAGCAGAACTTGACCAATAACATCACGCTCTCTCTCAGCGTATTTCTTGCTTAATATTTTAGGAATTGAGTCCAAGTAACATCAACACAAACAAGAAGTAACACTCGAGCATTGATCCAGTACTTGGCTCTTCAGTCCATGCCAAAGGAATACGACAATTTTATATCGAGCCACCATCTATAACTGACTACAACTCCAAAGCTAAAGGCCGTTGTAATTTCCGTTTCTTCACTACTTCGAATGCAACACTAAAATTAACATACCATACGAGGTATTTGAAAATAAGAAACATTTCACCAAAGAAAATAAGAAACATTACTTTTAAGATCAAACACTTATACATGTGCATTGCACCCAAATAGCGCTCAAAATCAACAAAAACTGACCTAAACAGAATGAAGTGGGCAATACTCACAAGAAACGTTAAATTCCAAGCAGGCTAAATTCAAATTTCAAGGCTTCAGAGTGAACACAAATAAAGCCAACACCTTCATATCCTAAAAATAAATAAAATCTGCGACATCAAGTTTGCTAAAGGGAACAGAATCTTCACATTCCAATTGCATATGATAGAAATTTCAGTGTCATTAAGAAAATAGGCAACTCAGAAACACGTACAAATGGAAGGACAAACTAAAAGCCCACTACATCCATAATTCATAACAAAGACCATGAATGCCTAAAATCTCAGTAGCATTGAGATTAGCAATCAGCACCTTCTC
This sequence comes from Gastrolobium villosum, assembly GCA_032173675.1. Taxonomy (NCBI): domain Eukaryota; kingdom Viridiplantae; phylum Streptophyta; class Magnoliopsida; order Fabales; family Fabaceae; genus Gastrolobium; species Gastrolobium villosum. The sequence continues at coordinate 13,151 of JAVKPL010015100.1, read as the reverse complement.
CCTTTGAAAACATTATAGAAGAGAAGTTCAATGACTAATTAGCAGTAAAATATGTTTACTGCTGTTCATCGTTTTTAGGTGCGGCTTCTTTAATTTCATCTGCACCATCATCCTGAAAACCCAACAAAATGTAAACCGAAATCAATAAAAAGATTGTGTAAAGATAATTGTGAGATAACATGATACAAAAGATAAGGTTAAAAACTCAAAAACCATACCTGCATGTCAGAGGTCCAAAGGGTGAGGTTATCACGAAGAAGTTGCATTATCAAAGTGCTGTCCTTGTATGACTCCTCTCCCAATGTATCCAATTCAGCAATTGCCTCATCAAAAGCCTGGTGTATATCGAAATGAACAGAATTGTTCATGAGTACATACAATTATGGAACAGAAGGACATACATACATACATACATACATACATACATATATGAGGAAGGGATATTGTAACAATCAATTAGTGTTACTACCAATCAATCTCATCGTTAGATCGATTGTGTTAATCCAACAGTTATATTTATTTCCATCTTTGTATGGTTATGATTCTCCATGTTTAATACTTTATATTTATTTTCACTTTTGTATGGTTATGATTTCCCATATTAAATGCTTTCACAATAAATATGGGAAATCATAACCATATAAAGATGAAAATAAATATAACCATTGGATTAACACAATCAATCTAACGGTGAAATTGACTTTGACTGATAGTAACATTGATAGTAATACTTAATACTGATTAATTGTTACAATATCTTACTCCTATATAATAGGGGAAGTTATATTTACAAACTTTTTTATTTACAAACTCTTACAAACTATGTTCTTATGGGAGAAGATAGTGTAATTTGTAAAAAAAAAATCAAAAAAATTTGTAAACTGAAACATGAGACATTCCTATTTAGTTACCAGAACCTAAACACAAGGTTACTTCAACGTTCATGGAATTATAATATGGAGTTGTTGCAATAAATATTGCTCCAATTCATGGACAAGAAACGTTGAACATTTAATTAATCCAAAAGGGAATTTATTGAAACAAATAACACACCAATTATCTTCTCCCTTCACTCAGATTCTCCAACACTAACCTGTTTTGCAAGGCCGCAAGCCCGATCAGGAGAGTTAAGAATCTCATAGTAAAACACAGAGAAGTTCAGAGCAAGACCCAGCCTGATAGGGTGAGTTGGTGGTAGCTCAGAATTCGCAATGTCCTGCAGGAAGAGAGTCAAATTAAAACATCAGAAAACAACACATCCGAAATTAACATTTCAATACCAATCAAAGCGAACCATTCAAACAAAAGATCACAGCTAAAGAATCTTCGATCTCAGAAAGCTGCAGATCAATTGCATAGCACAATAACTGAAACGTTTCAAACAAACAAAAGAACAAAAAATCTGCAGAGCAGAAGCACATATTTTAAACTAGTAAGCTAAACGCGCGCGCACACACAAAAAATTCAGCAATAATTTACGATTTTCAATTCGCAACTTTAAACCTACAATATTTCAATTTTAAACCAGTAATTTCCGATTTTCAACTGCCTTCGACTCTAAAATCTCCGTTATCGTAGAGATTCCATTATTCCAATCTAATTCAGCAAATCGTGCGTGTGTATAAATGAGAAGTCAGAATCGCCAATCTGGCGAGTAAAACAACCAGATCTACATCACAAAAATCAGAAAAAAAATGAAAATCGTGGAAACCTGAGCGGATTTGTAGGCGGTGAGGGTGCTCTCGGCGGCTTCCTTGCGCTCGCCACCGGTCTTGAACTCGGCGAGGTACCTGTGGTAATCGCCCTTCATTTTGAGGTAGAAAACCTTGGAGTCGCCGGAGGCGGCAGAGGGGATGAGGCGGGTGTCAAGGAGCTTGAGGATGCCGTCACAGATGCCAGAGAGCTCGGACTCGATCTTGGATCGGTAGTCGCGGATGACGGCGACGTGATCTTCGTTGCCGCGGCTCTCCTCCTTCTGCTCGATGGAGGAGATGATGCGCCAAGAGGCGCGTCTTGCGCCGATCACGTTCTTGTAGGCGACGGAGAGGAGGTTTCTCTCCTCCACAGTGAGTTCCTCATTATCAGCAGCGGCGGAGACCTTTTCCATGAACTCCACCATCTCCTCGTAGCGCTCGGCTTGCTCCGCCAGCTTGGCCATGTACACGAACTCTTCGCGATTAGAGAGAGCAGCCGCCATTGCGGAATCGGAGCGAGATCTGGTTCGGGATTTGAGAGGAGAGAGAAAGAGAGAGGGAGAGAGAGAGAGAGAGAGAGAGAGAGGTACAAAATGAAGAAAATTGGTTTCAGACCAAGAAATAGCGGTTTTGATTTGTAGGGGTTAGCTATTTTTTTTGTGGGGAAACCGAAAGCTTTGGTTTGGCTTCTGTTTCTGCCCCCGATTGTTGCGTTTTCGGGGAATATTTGGAGAAGCACAATATGGACCGTTGGATCCCATTTCCGGGGACAAAAATAGCCCTACCTTTATTTTTCTTTTTTCTTTTTTTCCCTGTCATGGTTTTCTATTTTTCTGTTTTTGTTCTTATTTTATCTGGGAAATTAATCTTCTTGTTTTTTATTTATTAATAATACGTAATGGAGACAGAGAAAGAGAAATAGAGAAATAGCTGTCAAGCACGGGGGTTTTGATTTCTTGTGGCGAAAAGGTGCGACGCATTCACACTCTCATGGTGACTGGACGTGGATGGTATCATGGTATTGGTTGTAAAAGTATTCTCTCATTTTGAAATTCGAAGTTTGTGAAATTTCAAATATGGAGAACTATGAGATTCATATGGATGATAAAATTAAAATATAGATATTTAAATATTTAAAGAGTAAGTTGATTTAATGGTAATCAAATAAACAAAAATCATATGAATTTAAAATAAAGTGCATATTATTAAGTGAGTATTACTGTTCATAAATTATTCATACAGGTTGATGGCATTATACCTACTTTAAGGTTGGATATACTACGTGAAATGAAACTTTTGCCCTATTGCCTTTGCACTCGTCATCCCAATGTCAGGTTCCTAGGTAAGGGCTATTATTCGTTCCTACGGCTCTTGATTATGATGTTGTAGCCTTTCCACAGTCTCCAATTGTGTTTGGAGAAAGGGATGGTCCACTGCTAGGGTTGCTTTGGTTATGCACGATGGGTGTGGAATGCTCACACTCTTCTCTAAGCTCCCCTTGAGTTTTGTATGGTTTAGAATCTGGTGAACTTGGCTTCTCTAAGCTCCCCTAGTCTATTGGAATTTGGAAAGATCCATTTGAGTTCTTTCAGTCTAGCTTGTTACATGAAATGGAGTCAAGAGTAACATTTTTTATTTGAAATATATATGTAAAAGTGGAAAAGTGGGCTCAATTGGAACCAACAGCTTTATTGGGTTAATTGGTAATGGGCTTGTCCCGAGATTGGATTCGGCTCAACAGAGCTAGGTTTGCATCAGTCTTAAAAGTACCACTTTTTTTTGTAGAAACAGTTAGTTAAGTAGGACGGTAGGCAGTAGGTTTCGTATCAAAAAGTCCTGGTTATACAAATTCAAATAAAGTATATATTTTTTTTGATAACAAAATAAAGTATATTTTATGTCGGTGGTACAAAATTTTGGGTCCCACTTAATAAAATAATAATAATAAATCAGGCACTACTTTGTCATATGTGTTGGAAGACGTCTTATGTCCTGTATCATAAGATTTGATTTGTCCATTTTTATTATTAGGCGTTGTGTCACATACTCACATTGCACAATTTTACTTATTTTAGTTTTAATTGGACAAATTATTTTAATTCAACGAAATAATAATTAATGAAAAATGTTAAAGGGGTATAAATGTATTTTTGTGAATGACTTACAAATAAAGAAAAGTAAAAAAAAAAGTTTATTTTGTTTTTTCAGCTATTAATTTATTTGTTAATCTATTTTTTTTTTTATAATGTGTATTTATGATTCTTTCTAGTAGATCAGGAAGCAAATAAACTAATCATCTCTAGTTTGAGCTCAATTCAGCTGAATCCTACGAAGACACAAAGAACAGTGAACTGTTCTATATGGTATACGAAATTCGGTCTAGTTTGAGTCCAATTTGATTATGCAGAAAATTTCGAGGTCTCTGTCGAAATTCTAGTACACTAAGTATTCAAGACTGCAAAAATTTACTCTCCATGGATTTGGATAGGGAAAAATGGTCATATGGTCATGTTATTATCACAATCTGTATTTATTCCCAAAACGATGATATTTTGATATTAAAATCTTAAAAAATTATAAATATAAAGACTGTTATAACCCTGAAATATATTAAAATTATAAAAAATCATGATTTCCGTTACAAAACGACGTCGTATTTAACTTACTTATTTACATTAACCGCAGAAAAAGAGAAGCTTTTGTTTAAAAATTATATAATTTTCTTTTTTATATCATCATCATCCATGAGTGATTGTAATTAAACACGATAGGATACAAATCAATCTTTGTTTTTTTTTTTTTTTTTGGGTGCAATCCTCATTCCTCACTTGGTCAACTTGACAGATCAAAATAAACAGTGGAAGACGTTGAAAGTGTCTTTTGGAAGCTGAATCATGTGGTGTGTGACCACAAAAAGGTATTTAGTAAACGAAACCGAATCCTCATCAGTATCGTCTTCACATCTATCCCAAATAAAAAGTAGCGTTGGTGGGCACAGCAGTTCCAAAGCCCATAGGATTTGAATACGAAATGATGATTGCCACAAAACCTATTAGTCCTGTATAGAAAAACTCAAAAAAGTATTTGAGGGAAGACACTTCTTCTCTCAATAATTATTATTTGAAAAAATCGATTGATTAACCAGATTATATGTCCTGCATATTACACCATAGTCTTGTTTCTAGTTAATTGATGTAATTATTGAAGCAGCGAAAATTATGGCTAGCGACCGTACTAGGATATGAAATTATAGTATATACTCAATTGTTCTAAATATGGATATGAAATAAGAATCTTACTCAGACGATTTCTGTTTAATGGCAGTCTCATAATGCCTCGGTAGTTTCTTCTTCCGTAATGATATATATACTAATATATAAATAAAAAATTTCACACTATCTCATCATAACTATTCAATTTTTTTTTTCTCTATTATTTTTCCTCCCCATCCAATAATTCTCTTGTTTGTGCACACAGCACATATATGATGTATTTATGAGAAAAAAAAAACTTACTGAAGTTTCAAAATTCTATAATCATCATTTTGGAAGAGCTTGACTTAATCCCTGTATTTCAAGTAGAGATAGAAGAAGGTTGTTATGTTATCTTTAAAAGAAACGAAATCACTTTACTCTTTTTTGAAGCATAAGATAGAGTAAGATTAGTCGATGTACTTGTACAAAAACACAGGTGAAATAAATAAAAAGTTGAACAGATACTTTTAAGGCTGAATTGGGATAAACAACATTTTAATCTTATTACTGTATCTTTTACTTTCAAACATTCATATTTTTTGCGTTACGTTTTGCATATATTTTTATTTGTATAATTTTTCATATTGTACTAAAGGAACTAATTCATCCCTTCTTGGCTCTGAGTCATGTAATTCAGAAATCAAGTTAGCTAGTCGTGAGGCAATGACAAAGAAAGAGAAAGATGAGAATTTTCAGGTGCAACTTCAACTACATAGAATCTAAAGGAGAAAGGAAACGACGAAGAAAGCTTCGAACTGTCTTCATCTCATGCACTCCCTACATCTTTACTCTTTAGAATCACAACAAAGCACAGCAGAAGAGTCAACAGAGGAGGAAGAGAAAGATATATTACGTGGCCGAGAACCTTTTGTGGTAGGAATTTAATTCTCAAACTTTAAGGTATTGGATCATAGATTCTCCTATTTATATTAGCTTCATTTAGACCATTATCACCAATCAATCATCATATTTAAATACTCCAACAATTTCTACAGCAAAAAAAAAAAAGTATCATTTTACACTTTTTTTATCGTATACATTTGCTTATGTAGTTTTAAAGTGATTTTATATAATATTATTTATACATTATTTTATTATAAAATTTTATGTTACTTTCTATTGAAATAATAAAATATACATTCTAACACAGTTTCTTTATATTTTCTCTCATATAAAAAATCATGAAATAAAATGAAAAGTGTTAAAAAAAAAAATGAGTTGCAAATGTTTCTAGGAAAAGGGAACAACAGAAATCCCCACTCCAACATAAAACCCTTCCTGATGTGGTACATCTAATTAGTACAAGAAGATTATTGTCTTGATGTATAGTCACCGAATTTCAACGTGAACACGTTACTCTTTTCGGCACCAACAGTTACTGATCAATATTTAATTATATATTTCTTAGCATGGTTTACATAATCAATTCACCAAAACAGATATTTGCTAGTTATACCACCAGCAACAGTGCTTGTTTCTTTAACGCTTGACATGAAATAGTGCGTGGACGGCAAAAACTTGCCTTTTATACTTTTTGCCTAATGCATTATTTAGATTTTCATATAGAAAATTAAGCATACTGCTAGTAATTTAAAAAATTTAATGTAAGCAACAGAAGGGGTCACACAGTTTTAATATGTTTTCTTTCCACCTTTTCTATAGTCTACAGCCCATTTTTATCTTTAAACATAGGGCAGCAATTATCTTAAAAAATTTGACTATGTCAAAATTCAAGCTTCCGCCCCCAGCTTGTATAATAAAGAACCCTTTCCCTTTCCGAAATGGAAAAAGATTCAAACAACAAAAGCACACTGTAATATAAAATAAGTCAGATCTGGCCCAAGGTTTGGTTGACATTATTCACAATCCCTCTTTTTACGTTATTCACTGTCCTTCAATTTATAGTGTCATCGTTCATCTCCATGATGCGTTAAACATTGGCCATCCAAACAGACAATGGAGAGGAACAAAATACAAGTTCTTTACGATGCTTGTCATGACTTGTTTTCTCATGAGGGACTTCCAACTTTTCAACAAATTCATTATCTGAAAAATCTCCTAGGTGGGTTTTTATATATCCACATCCTGAATCAAGTGCACATGTTGTTGTTTGTCTTCATAATTTTCGTAACCATTATATTGGCTTATGTATATTATGTAAATAGAAGACTAATTCATAGGTTTGAGGTTAATGCATTTCAGATAAAATTGAAGCTATAGACGTAGGAATCGACGAGTTCGGGTCGTGTGATTCTCCGATTTCAGACTCAAACGTAGATGGCAGCAGGGGATTGCTTTGTGGGCATGGCTTCTCTGAAATAACATATATTCACATTCATGAATGTGACAATTTCTCTGTGAGTAGAAAATTTAAGTACTAAATTTGATTACTTCTTGTTAATGAAATTTTAAGGAAAATATTTTAATCTAATGAATTTTAAGAACATGCAGATTGGCGTGTTCTGTCTTCCAGCAGGAAAGTTATTTCCACTTCATGATCACCCGGGAATGACAGTGTTGAGCAAGATCTTATATGGCTCAGTCCATGTCAAAGCTTATGACTGGATCAAATTGGATACTTCTGGGTGCAAAGCAAGTAAGAAGGACTACTACAGCATAAAGATTTTAATTTGAATTTCTCACCGTATTACACAAACTTCAAATTGACCATAATAACATTTTTGTCTTTCAATATTGTTGTGGGGGGTGTAGTAGGATTAGCAGGCAGGGTAATTGATGAAGTAATCAAAGCGCCACATGAGCCATCTATATTATTTCCAAGAAGTGGTGGCAACATTCATTCTTTCAAAGCGTTGACTCCATGTGCAATACTAGACGTGCTGTCTCCACCATACTCTGAAGAGTTTGGAAGGCCTTCCACTTACTATTCAGATGCCCCTATCCCTTCCCTTACTGGTGATTTAATTTTGAATGCTCTGATTCTCTTCATTGATATATCTTTTTTTCATATATAAATGTTAATTTGTGTGCTACTGCTACAGGTTATGCCATGCTAGAGGAGAAACCATTGCCTAATGACCTAGTTGTTCATGGAGCGCCGTACTTAGGGCCTTCAATTGTAACACTCTACGATTACAACTTTTGTCAACTCGGTTTTCAAAACCATGTATAAAATATAATTTGAGAGTTGCTGTATATACATCACATGTATATGATATCTTGTATGTTAATATAAACTGTTTAATATTTTCATGGAGATAAATTTTATCGCTTACGCATAATCACATACATAAAAATATATGGGATTCATATGGGCTCATGTAAGGAGAAGAAAGAGAAAATATGAATCTCACACACTTTTATGTATACATATAAGATAAACCTTAATATAAATATATAAATCAGCAATAATGATTTGAAAGGGAACACTTTTATGAAATTTTTTGACAGAAATATGTTTCGTTGAAAATTTTGATGAAAATGTGTTTCGTTGAAAGTTTTGATGAATATGTTTTTTTGTGAAATATTTTGACGAAATTTAGATTCCGTAAAAAAATTTGACGGAAAATTTTTTGCATCAAATTTTTTACAGAAATGTATTTACTCACGAATTTTGATGAAAATATTTTTCGTCAAAAATTTTTGCGAAATTTTTTTATGGAAATATTTTCCGTAAATTTTTTTGACGTAATTGTGATTTTCTTTTTCTATTTTTTCAAATAATGGGTGTGGGTCAAATTTTGAGTCAATGGGTCATTATTAAAACAAGTCAGGTCTAAAACTGACCCAAATAAAAGTTGGTCAGTGTTTAAACCCAGTTAAAAAAATAGGTATTTATCGGTTAAGTCAAGGTCAGATCAAGGGTAAAGCAAGTGAACCAATTTTTTTTCACATCCCTAAATGGAAGTCCTTTGTTTGAGTACTGGTGACTACGTTGTGCTCCAACAAACAAATATTTCTCTAATTCAAAGACATATTTGGTCCCATCTTTGCAACGCAGGCAATGAATTGCCCTAAGTTTGACCATCAAGTATCTCTTTCAATTTCTTTTTTGATCAATTTCTTACTAAATTCATATTAGAAACTGCACTTGAAAGTAAAGGGCACAAATGACCAGTGACAAGGTGGCAACTGGAGGGCCGTTCTCGGATCAGAAGGCTCCGACTCGTGCTCGGATGTATCGCCCACTTATATGGTCCAAGAAGGACATGTGTGGTTGGATTAGAAGGCTCCGGCTCGTGCTCGAATATAGACTGAGGAGACTCGGATGATGACGAATCAGCCATAATATTATACTATTAAAACTTAAAAATTGATTGTTATAGTGAATTTAATTTCAAATAATTTACAATCCTAGTACAAGATTTAAAAAAATTAAAATTTATTTATTTTTATTAAAAGTATGTGTGCATATATTATAATTTCATATAATTATCGTAAGTCACTAATCATACCCTACGTCACTAACAATATCCTAAGTCACTAATAATTTTCTACGTCACTGGTATAAAGTTTTGCGACTTACTTGACTGACAAAGCTTCGCAGCGCAAAAAATTCAAGAAAAAAAACCTAAAGAGAAGTTAGAGCAATATCTTAGAGAAACAGTATGAAGTGCAAAGTGAAGATGGGGACATATATAAGGTTCCCTAGTCACACCCCAGCTTCGACGTGTCTCTCTCCTCATGATTCACGCCCAATTCAAAGCGTCTCTCTCTCTCTCGGGTCATGCCTCATACCGGACGTGACTGAGTGCAATAGATTCATTTTTAGTTTCAAAATAGCTATATTTTTGTAAATAATTATTAAAATAGTATTATTTTAATTTTTTTTCCTTCTATTTTAGTTACATAGTTTACTCTTTTTTTGGTGAAAAGTTACATAGTTTATTACAATATTAGTTAGGTTAGTGTATTATTTTGTCTTACTTAGTTACCATTAAGTTAACCTTTGTCTCTTTCTTTTCTTCATGGCCTTATAATATAAAGGCGTGTAAGGAATAGTTGAAAATGACATATCAAAGTGGCAAAAACATAGACTCACACAATTTTACCATTAAGTTAGCCTTTGTCACAATTTTACTTTCATCGTCCTCTTATTTTTATTTTACTTTGGAACTCAAGACTCAATAATAATAGAGTCACACAAGAAAAATAATGACATATCAAAGTGACAAGAACATAGATTATTTTTTAGTAAAGCTAGCAATGAATCTAGAGCAATAAGGAAAAAAGAGTAAAGCAAGATCAAGATTAAAGGTAACAAATAATGGACAATATTCAAAAGATGTTTTGAGTAACAAGTCATGGTAAAAGAGTGTTTCTATCAACTCAAACAAAATGTCAAATATTGTCAATCCAACAAGTTAAGTACAAAAGTCAAAAGAAGCGTCAATGTCATGGAATCAATTCACAAAACTAAGTTCAAAACCTCATTAGATTATATTTCACGACTTAAAGTATTTGTTGAATCATCAAGATTTTTCATTAGACTTCGTGTTGCATATAACTTCTCTATTTGCAATTGTAATTATACACCCAAACAACTTCTTTAGTAGGGAAAAGTTCAAAAAGCCCCTCACAATGAAAATAAGTGATAAAAAATATGATAGTATATATTTTATAGAGAAAATCACATTGTTTTTCTTAACTTTTTCTTATAGATGGAAAATAACGTTTGTTTTTAAAGAATATAATTTTATGTTATTTGAAGTAAAATTACCGTATTTTAGTATATATTTGTTAGTCTTTAAATTCTCTCTCATACACAAAATTAGGAGTAAAGATGAAGAGAGAGTATTACATATGAGAGAAAATATTAAAAAAATTAAATATATATACTTATCAAAATATGATCGTTTAACTTAAAATATTATATTCTTTAAAGTGATTAACAATCATCTCGATATATAAAACACCAATCTTACATCACAAAACAGCTAAAATTTTGTGAGAATTATTATTTAATTATGATACTTGTTATTAATTTTTCTTTAATTATTTATGTAATAACTCAATCACAATATTAAAGGTGGTAAATGAACCAGGGGTCTTTTGGCCTTTGACCCGACTCGTGAAAGCCTGAGCTTACATGTCTAAAATTAGATGTTGGAACTAGGCTTGAAAGAGATAAATAAAGGAGCCCCGTTTAATAAAAAAGTCTCAGGCTTCAATTCAAAAGACCGGCCTTAGAGCCTCTCAGGTTGGCCTAGTATACTAATTTTTTTATTTTTTATTTTTATAGTGTTCATAACAGCCCCCTCTCTCATCAACCTATTTCACCCATTTTGTTAGTTAAACAGAATTTTTGAATGATTTTATTTTATATTATGTTGTTTGGATATACATTGAATTTATTAATCTTTCTGGAATTATTAGTGTTGTTGATCGTATATTCTGTTTGGATAAATTTTGTTGCCTTTTTTTTTTTAAACCAGATTTTATTTTTTGTAAATAAGTCAGGTCACTTGCCGATAATTATATTCATAACAAGTAACATGTTAGACCAGATTGACATATTTAAACACAGATTTTTAAGACCAAAACTCGGCTTGCCTCGACTCGTTAACATCCCTAAACAATATGGATAGAAAAAATTCATCATTCTCCTTTCGCGATACACCATTTTGTAAGGGAATGAAATCTCTCCAATTAAAATGTTAAATGACCTATCATGTTAAAAATTTGTATTTCTCTCTTTTCATAAAGATTATCCGGAACTCATCCATTTGATAGATGGGAAGGATATTTTTATCACAAAAAATATTCATCACTTTTACAATTAACGTAATCATCGTTGATTTTCGTCAATCTAACGGTTATAATTTATTGGATTTATGGACAATTAATAATTAATGAATAAGTGCGATCCAATAATTCTCAATAAATTATAACCATTAGATAACGATAATTAAGTTAGTTGTAAGGATGGTAAACTTTTATAATATCATTCTCCTTAATAAAAAAGTAAGATATATGAAGAAAGTTATATTTATAAATTTTTTATTTACAAATTCTCCAAAATATATATATATATATATATATATATATATATATATATATATATGGCAAAAGTATTTCTACAGCAACTTTAGATAAGCTTATCTACAGCTGCCATTTTTAACTATGTTCTCCCGGGAGAACATAGTTATGACATTAAAGTTGTTTTTTTTCTCTCTCCTTAGTTACTTTTCAGAACATGTTTGCTGACGTAGAGAGAGAAAAAAAACAACTTTAACGTTATAACTATATTCTCCGGGGAGAACATAATTAAAAATGGCAGCGATAGATAATCTTATCTAAAGTTGCTGCAGAAATATTTACGCATATATTTATAGGCAGGATCATTTGACACCGGTGTCAAATTTGAAGTATGACACCTCATCTAAGAGCCGTTAGATTAAAAAAGATCAATGGTGTCACATGCTTACAAATCAGAGTCGTTGATTTTTTTTTTTATCTAACGACACTTAGATAAGATGTCAAACTTCAAATTTGACACCGATGTCAAAGAATCCTACCTAATATATATATATATATATATATGGTTTTATATTTCTCATTCAACATTAGAATTGAATTCTCATGTTGTAGAGACAAAAAGCATGTGGGACCCGTATGTTAGAAAAAATTATGTGTAGGACCCACGTTGGCACGAAAATCAAAGGGTGTGTAGGAAAATTTAAATTCTCATGTTAAATGAGAATTATAAAAATATATATATAATCCTCCCCCGAAATATAAATACAAAATTTTTACAACACATGTAACTGAGGATAAAAAATTCAAACACGCTCCAGGATTATTCTGAATCTTTTGGTGCTTCCTCTCACAATATTAATTTTTTCTTTCCTTTTTTACCCCTATTATTTTCTCACTTATCCCATTTTACTCTTTTATTTACATTAAGGAACCACTTAAAAATGATAATCCCGGATCACTTTAAATAACCTCCTAACTGAAAAGAGAAAATTAAAAGTTGGAGGAATCTTATCGTAAATGGTACTTGAGTTGTCACTCACAATGGTGTCGTGGCAGCGCAATTGACACGACATCCAATTCCCACAGGCCCACAGTAGCAATTACTAGTTTTTTGTCCTCAATATTTAACTTCTCTTAGACAAAAAAATCGAAGACGCAAACATTTGTGCAATATCATTAAAATCGGTCCGGTCATTGACATAGTTGAAGTACTGTGTCATTGGGTCACTGGTTTAATTGCATAACCCGATAATTATATGAAATT
>JAVKPL010015099.1:0-95553 GCA_032173675.1 Gastrolobium villosum | reverse complement strand
TTTAAATGTAAAATAAAAACAACAATTAAGTGAAATTAACATAATTTATAAAAGAAAATAAAATTGCAAAAGTTAAATTTTAGTTATTTAGAAAAGAAATTTAGCTCGTTCTTTACAAAAATATGGATTGATTGATATTAATTTTGAATATTTATTAAAAATATGACTATTTATTATGTTTCTCTTTTTATTTTTTTATTTCCTTAATAATAAAAATAATCACCAAGATATTACCAAAAAAAAAATGATCACTAAGAGACAAATGTGGAAACAACAAGACTTTTAAAATTAACGCAACAAATATTCCATTTGATAAAGAAAACATAGAAAACAAGTAAGAAACTAATTCCTAATAGCTTAGATAAGGAATTCAGTTTTATTTTATTTTATTTTCATATGTTTATCATAATATTTCATTTTTTTTAGATTGACATTTCCTTTCGTTATTATTTATAGCATTTTGGACGGGCACGTTGGAATCAAAATTTACTAACATATATTTCATTATTTCCCATCTAGTCCCTCCTATTCCTATGTGCTACATTAGATTCCCAAAAATAATTTTTTATTAAAGCAATAAAAAAGAAAAAATAAATAAATTGACCCATTCACCTTTTATCTTTCCTTATTCTCATCCTTTCATCCAAGGCCTTTTTTTATCTTGCCAGCACAAATTGAAGACTTAAGAGTTAAGAAAATGGCTCATACAAGCAGATTCTGTCAAAACGACTCATATTGAAGACACACCAGTACAAATCCAAAGAATAGCTCAAATCAATGGATCACACATTGAAAACTCATCTTTCCCTAAATTCCAGTACTAGCACCAACACAATAAGTAAAAATTTAGGAAGAAATTCAAGAACACACTGATTACATACTTCCACCATAATTCAGACATCACCAAACAAGTGTCACTCAAACCTTTTACTGAATATTGGAATGCATACACACAGAATACATACCGAAATGCTTCAGCAATAAAATCCTTCAACAGAACTGATTTTTTTTCCCCTCCAGTTTTCCTTTGTTCTTTATAGTCTTTCAAGACCTGATTTTAATATATCAATCTGTAACATTGAAACTTTATTTAAGGTTGTATCTTTTGGCCATCCCACCACAAAGCACAGTCTAAGATAAAAACAGTAAACACATATTATAACACTTTCTAGTACAGATTACAAGGACTTCTTGTGCAATGAGGGGTCACTGATGACTTGGGGCTCAAAGTCTGGTTTCACATAGTGGGAGAGTGTCTCTGCATACAACTCGTATCGCGCAGTCATTGTGAAACCCCACTTGTCTTTAACCTGCCTACATAAATTAAGATCCATGTCTGTTATTAACAAGCCATCGCTGTTACGAGATAGAGATGGCGTGCAGGATGCATCTGGTGCTGAAATATAACTGGATCCATAAAAGTGCCCAAAATCTGCATGTGCTGGCATCCCATCACCAGAAGTGAATGGATTGGGGAATGTCTCAGTCCCAACACGATTGATTGAAGCAACAAAGTAACTATTTGCTATTGCAGCATTACGTGCCTGAAAAAACAATAACACGTCTAAGCCATATACTATTAAGCACTAGTTTCATGATAACTGTCAATCTATAGGCATTAGCAACAAATCATAGTTATAAGTTGTAACCCATTCTGAAAGAGTTATATTCAATCTAAGCAACAGAAACAAGAATTAGCTGAAAAGAGTCTAGTTTGTCCTTCCATAAATATAAAGCAACTAACCTCAATAGGCCACATTGGTTCGCTGAGTTCTCCAACAGTGGCAGAAGGGTTGAAAACAATCTCCGCACCATTCAAGCCAAAGGCTAACCAATTTAAAGGATGGTGCCTACCATAACATATATTAATGGCAATCTTTCCGAATGCTGTTTCAAATACAGGGTGGCCAGTATTTCCTTCCATATAATATGTACTCTCATTGAAGTCTCCAACTCTTGGTATATGGTTCTGCCAAATTTTATGTGTCCATGAGATTGCTGAAAGAGAAGCTTTTGCATTAAAATTAGAAGCAGAATGCTTAAGCAATTACCTTCCTGTGCTTTCCAATTATATTGCCATGATTTCCAATGACTACGGAAGTGTTCCAAATAACCTCTCCATGGTTAATATCCCTCTCTAGAATTGGGCTTATAATCACCATGTTATATTTCAGTGCAAAGCTTTGCAAAAACTTTGTTGATTCCCCATCAACTGGTTCTGCAAATTCACACCACCTCTTCTCTCGTGTACAAAAGGCAAATGGCATCATCCATGCTTCCTGCAATGGAATTATACAAAAACATTTAAGATTTTCAGATAACAGTATGAAATCAATTGGCAAAATGCTCATACTCATGCAACCTACTTGCAAGCATAATATGTTGACTCCGGAAGAACCAGCAGCATCAATAATTGGCTTTAGTTTTTTAAAGATAGCCTGCTTTTGGTCCACAAAGTGAGCAGTTGTTGGAAGGGCTATAGAGTTCTGAATCAAACCCACCCTCACTACTCTAGGTTCTCTTAATAGTTCTTTGTCAGCATGAAAGCCAAACGCCTGAAAGAAATCAACTTAAAATCATCAGATCAACCAGAAATGAAGCAGAAATAACTGATAGTGTTTCTATATTGAAGAAAGAAACTGTGATTAACTAAAGGACTAAACTAAAACCATCTCATTTATCTGATAAGAGCCAATAGATTCCAAGAATGATTTAAGATAGTGTTTCTATATTGAAGAAAGAATCTGTGATTAACTAATGGACTAAACTAAAACCATCTCATTTATCTGATTAGAGCCAATAGATTCCAACAATGATTTAACAAACAACAGCCAGACAAGAAAAGAACGATTAGCTGTTTCCCCTATTCATAGTCCATAGAGTGAGCTTGGCAGGAGTGAAAAAGGAGAAATGAAAAGTGTTAGTGCATTTTGCTATAAGGTATGCTGGAATGCATCCTTATATTCGTTCCTTCCATTTTTGCTCTTGCAGGATGTGGACTTCGCAGTATAAATAAAAACAACTCATCTAGCTTAAGCCAAGTGATTTCACATCCTTTCGAACATTGCTGGAAACACATGTAAGAAAGGTGAAATTCACTTTGTAAAATGTTTAATGTTCATAATGATGATTAAGAAAACTGAAATACCAATTTATTTCTCACATATGCATGAAAAAAGGGGAGAACTAGAGCGGTGGTAAAACTGTTCCTTCATGATTGAAAGGTCATGGGTTCGAATCCAGGAAACTGCCTTTTTGCAATTATGTCTTTGCAATTATGCAAGGGTAAGACTGTGTACAAGGATTTCCTCCACCCCACACTCGCTAGTCGGGTTTAACGGGGAGTGGCTTTATTTCTTACATATGCATGCCATGGAAGCATGTGTTAAAAATTCCCAAATGCAAATTGCAATCTCTATATGCAATATTTTAACAGAAAATAACACAAAATCCATGAACGAAAAAACATCAGAAAGACATTCTTGAGGTATCTACACAATTGTTTCAGAAACATACTTTTCAAAATTTATCATAAATACAAAGAAATCCACCATATACTAATCAGTCACTCTAAGGAAGTAGTATAAGCAAATTAATCCAACATTCCTTTCACCTTATGATGAAAAAACTGAATCATATAAAGAAAAGTGGATTGTATTCGTACCTGGAAATCAAAACCATGTTCCACAGAGAGAGCTGTGGCAGATTCTGGGAGAGCAATTGTTTCAAGTACTTTTCCACAATTAAGCCCAGTAAGCAAACGGCTCACTTCCTGCAACACAGTACCAGCGTGGAAAGCCATCAGAAAAGAGGCCAATTTAATATGTGATTGATGCAAGCACCAATGCATCAAAACTATTTAAGAAGAAAGATACATTGATCCATTTACTATGAAACTTCAATAATTTTCAAAAGCAAGTAGATAAGTATCCCGAAAGTTAAATTAAAAAATAAATAAATATAGCTAATTATACAAGCAACAAAATCAAAAAAGTCAAAGGAGCACTTGAAACTAATAAACAAGATCAATTCAGCATGGCAACGTGAAATAGAGGAATTATTATGGTCAGATCCCTTGAAAAAAGTTGTATATGGAAAGGAAAACCCTCAAACCCATGACATGAATCAATAAAAAAAAAAAAAAAGTCCAATACAAACTTAACTATTGACATGAATATAGCATCAGTGAGGTCAAGCTTTAATAGGAATTGACTTTAGAACACAAATTCTTTAAAAAGTGAGTACCTTAAAGTGATGTGGGTTGAGATTTTCCTTGAGAAGATGGTGAAGAGAATCGTAGCCACAAATAGAAGCATCCCCACCAGAGGCCTTAGATTCTTCCTTCCCTTCTCCGTTTTGGGTCTTCTCCATCTCCCACGTTATTCAATCTCAAACAGCAGCGTCAATGGGTGAAACTAGAGTGACGCTGTAGCGATGATGTTCTTATTTATGAATGAGTAAATGAATAAATGTTTTGTTTTCTTTCGCATGTGAATCTATTTTATTATTTTGTTTCCTTACGTGTCGTTTTGAAATAGAATTGCCACTGATCAAATCATAATCGACAGTAGTCACACTCAGTTTTTGTCTTATCTGGATTGGGTAGGCAATAATGCATGAATCATGATATCCTAATAAATAATTAAATAATGGTTTTAATGTTTGAACAAGGAATCTAAATAAATTATCTACATTCATTCTGACATCATTTTGGATTAAAAAAATTATATTAAAAATAATTATTATAATCTTAAAATAAATTATAATTATAAAAATATCATGATTTTCACCTTAAAATGACATCATTTTGGGCTCAATGTAAATATTTATCTACGTTAAATATAGAAAAAATGAACTCTTAAATATAGTACTTATAAAAATGTTTCTATATTCAAATTTTATTCCGTTGGAATTATTATTTCTCAGTATATATAACGTTTTGTACTATCAGCTAAATGTAAAAATGATATTATTTTGGATGGATTAAAGGGAGTTCAGATTCAAAATTAATTGTAAAAAATAAAAATATTATATTTGTTTTAACCTTTATATGATTATGATTCCTTATATTTATTGCTCTACATTTATTTTCATCTTTGTATGGTTATGATTTCTCATATTTAATGTCACACTATAAAATAACGTAGTTTTATATGTCTGCACCAATGTTTAGGTGCAGTCACTATACACCCGACAAACCCTATATGTGTGTGTGTGCATGGTCCTTTAACATCAGCGTCAAACTTTAAAATTTGATATCAAATCCTAATTGTTGATTTGAGTCAATCAACGGTTATCATTGGGAATTACACTTATTAACAATATATTCAATAAAATATATTCAAGCCTGATTAGCGGGGTGAGTTCAAGCCTTTTACTAACTTCTTTAGTGACCTACTATCCAATCCTTAGTCATTCTCAAGTACTTAAAGATTACTTTAACAGCTATCCAATGACCCTCACCTGCTCATTATACTTAAGGCATACAAGACATCCGATCTTATGTGTTACATGACATACATAATAGATCTAATTGTTGAGGCATACAAAATCTTATTCATGCACTCTTTCTCATCTCGTGTCCTAAGACACATGACCTTGGAAAGAGTCACACTATGACTCATGGGAAGAAAATCTCTTTTTGACCCATTCATGCTAATCCTTTGTAGCACCTTATCTATGTATGTTGATTCAGATTATTAAAGCAGCCTTTAGACACCTATCTCTATAGATCTTTATTACTAATATATAAGCAACTTCTCCTGAATCCATCATGTTAAAGCTATCTGACAATCAAGCCTTTGTGGACTATAGCATGGAAATGTCATTTCCTATAAGCAATTTTTCATTTGCATATAGCACTAGAAAAACAACAATCCTCCTACTAACCTCCTCGTAAGCACACGACTCATCCTTGTTTTTGATAAAATTGTTACTTTTAAATAACTTATCAAAACTAAGATTCGAGCTTTATGACACTTGCTTTAACCTATAAATCAACTTTTGAAGTTTGCATACCATATACTTTTGATCTTTAGATTCAAAACCTTCAGATTATATTATGTATACTTCCTCTAGATTGGTCAGTACCCTATCATCATCAGCACCACACCTACCAGCCAGAATACATCTTCTAAATTTTGGCAGTCTGACTTCTAAGATTACCAAGTTAAGGGGTTTATTGGTCGAATGAGTCTATATGGGTTTCCCCATTTGACTGCATGGTGAACCCAACTCACTAATTTACTAGAGTACAATTGATCTTTTTACACCTGATTCTCTCTTATTGCCACACACTTTTGACCCTCATACATGATAATTCATGCAATCTAAAACTTATATGAGTCGTCATGCCATCACACTTCCCAATGCTATATACACCCTAATTAAAACTCTATCTTGATTTTCAGCTTACCTAAATGAAAGGTATGATATAAAGAAGTAAAGAAGAAGAAGAGGAAAAAATGTATTGAAATAGAACTAAAGCTTTTGTAAAGCTTTGTAAATTGAAAAAAATGAATTTCCTATCTTTTAGATATGAGTAACCAGCTTTATATACATAGTTGAATACACTTGAGTTAAGAGAGTTTAACTAAGACATAATAACTAACTATTAGTTAAAACAGAATTATTAACTAACTATTATTTACAACTTAACAACGTCTCATTGGGCCATTGGGCCTTCTATAGCTTTCATCCCCCCACAAGATGAGTGGGCTTGAATGGCAAGACCCGAATCTTGGACTTAAAATTGACAAATTGAGCCGTGGATATAGCCTTCGTGAGTCCATCTGCGATTTGATCAAGTGCTGGAACATGATGCACTGAGACAACTTTTGAGACAACCTTTTCATGAAGAAAGTGGAGATCTAGTTCAAAGTGCTTGGTTCGAGAATGGAAGATGGTATTGGCAGTGAGAAGAACGACACATAGATTATTACAATAGATGGATGGGGGACGTGGTACACTGATGTGAAGCTCAGAGAGAAGAGATTGAATCCAAGTGAGTTCATCTATTGTGGCTGCTAAACATCGATACTCTGCTTCTGTACTTGAACGACTAACAACATATTGTTCTTTGAAGACCAGGTGACTAAATTACACCCAAAGAAAATACAGAAGCCACTGGTAGAGCGACGATCATCTAGATCTGAACCCCAGTCAAAGTCATAATAAGCTGTAAGATGAAAATGCATGGAAGGTTCAACAGTTAAACCATGTGCAATGGTACCACCTAAGTAGCGAAGTATGCGTTTTACAGCTTTCCAGTGTGTATCAAGTGAGTTTTGCATGAACTGACATGCTTTATTGACACTGAAAGCAACATCTGGTCTTGTTATGGTGACATATTGGAGAGCTCCAACAATGGAGCGATACTGAGTTGGATTAGGGTGTGAAGATCCATCACAAGTAGAGAGTTTTGTGCTGTATGCCATAGGAGAAGGCATGGATTTGCAGTCAACCATATTGGCTTTCTGCAGAAGATCAGAGATGTACTTTGATTGATTAAGATGACAGCCTCCAGAGGTTTTTTTCTTAGCTTCAATACCTAAGAAATAATGAAGTTGACCCAGATCTTTGAGAGCAAAGGTTATGTGGAGAGATCGAACTAGAGATGTAATGACTGATGAAGATGAGCCAGTAATTAGAATATCATCAATATATACAAGAACAAATGTTGTGGTTGTCTGAGTGATGGAGATAAACAAGGAGGAGTCACATTTAGCAGTGCTGAAACCAAGATTATGGAGTGTGACTGAGCTTTTCAAACCATGCTCTTGGTGCTTGTTTAAGACCATAGAGAGCCTTGGTGAGTTTGCACACAAGTGTTTTATCAGTTTGTTCAAATCCAGGAGGCTGTTGCATGAACACTTCCTCTTGGAGATCATCATTTAGGAATGCATTGTTGACATCAAGTTGGTGAATGGGCCATCTTCTAGAGAGAGCAATGGTAAGAATAATTCTGATTGTGACTGGCTTTATAACAGGACTAAAAGTTTCTTGATAATCAAAGCCTTCTTGTTGGTGAAAACCTTTGGCTACAAGTTGAGCTTTGTATTTCAAGATAGTACCATCAGGTAGAGAAACTAGCTGCCAGGTGTGGTTTCGAAGAAGGGATTCATATTCTTCGTCCATGGCTTTAAGCCAGTGAGGTTGAGCAATAGCTTGCTGAACAGTGCTGGGTTCCTGAGCTACCATAAAAGCTTTTGGTTTAAAGATGCCAACCTTGCCTCTAGTAATCATACAATGATTATTAACCAACTGGTGTGTTGTTGCAGGAGTAGGAGATCTGCAAATAGGGTCAGAAGAAATAGAAGAACTGCAAGTAGGATTAACAATGTTAACAGGAAAATTAGTAATAGGAGCACTCAATGTAGGATGATTGGGGAAGAATAAGTTTGTGTAGGAGTGTGAAAAATGGGATTGGAAATAACAGGAATAGAATAAGGTGGTAAAGTATCATTGGTTAAGGATTGAGGGATGGAATTTTGGGTTTATTTGTAAGGAAAAATAGTGTCATCAAAGAGAACATGTCGGGCTATAATAACTTGACCAGTTGGACTTTTGTAACCTTTATGTTTGGTGTTGTATCCAATGAAGATACATTTAGTTGATGTGAAATTATTATTATTTTTTTATTGTATGGTCTGAGATAAGGGTAGCAAGCACAGCCAAAGGCTTTGAGAAAGTTATAGTCGGGTATTTTCTGGAATAGAATCTCAAATGGGGATTTGTTATCCAGGGAAGGGGTGGGTAATTGATTTATGACAAATGTGGCAGTATGGAAAGCATCTTCCCAATATTTGGTGGGTAAATGACAAGCTGCTAATAGGGCTAGTCCTGTTTCTACTATATGTCTATGTTTTCTTTCTGGTTTGCCATTTTGTTGATGAATGTATGGAAAAGTTAATCTGTGAATGATTCTTTGTTGTTGTAAAAGAGAAGAGAGTTTTAGATACTCCTTTCCATTGTCTGTTTGTATGGCTTTGAGTTTGGTGTTTAGTTGTAACTCAGCCATGTTTTTAAATTGAATGAAAATATCAAAGGTTTGGGATCTATTTGTCATAGTATATATCCAGGTATAGTTTGAGTAAGCATCTACAAATATGATGTAGTATTTTGCACCAGATGTGCTATCAATGGGTGCAGGTCCCCATATATCAGATAGAACAAGCTCTAAGGGTTTTGTATAAGAAGTGGCAGTATTAGGTAGATGTAATTGATGCATTTTACCCATACAACAAGCACAACATAACTTTGAATCTGTTTTATTTATGAAAGGTATAATACAATGCCTAAGTACCAACTTTACAGTTTGAAAGGAGGTATGAGCTAGTCTCGAATGCCATAGATCCAAATTTGAGACATTAGTAGTATTATTACAAAGAACTTTCTTGTGAGAATTGAAAGTCAATGCAGTATCATTGCTTGAA
This sequence comes from Gastrolobium villosum, assembly GCA_032173675.1. Lineage (NCBI taxonomy): Eukaryota > Viridiplantae > Streptophyta > Magnoliopsida > Fabales > Fabaceae > Gastrolobium > Gastrolobium villosum. The sequence goes on along the minus strand of JAVKPL010015099.1, from coordinate 86,119 downwards.
GTAACTCTAACAGGATTTGATTTGGGCTTCTGTATTCCATCAAAGACATATAGACCATTTTTAAGCTTGCCTTGGAGAAGGATCTCCTTGGTAGCCTGTGATTTGACATAAGAATTAGCATGGAACTCAAAGAATACATTGTGTTCTTTAGCAAATTGAGAAACACTTAATAGATTTTTTGGATAAGCCAAGTACATGTAATAAATTTGACAAAGTAAAAGATAAAGTATATATGGAAAATATAAAATTAAGTGCCCTATATTTTGAATTCTCAAGTTAGAACCATTACCTACTTGAACAGTTTCTTGACCTGTGTATTTTATTTTGTTTACCAGATTGTTCGAGTCTGGTGTGAAATGATTTGTTGCTCCTGAATCTGGATACTAAGTTGAATTAGTAGCAGAGAAGAAATAAGATGATCCATCATCTTCTGGATGTAGTGAGCCAGTATTATTGGCGACTGTCATATTTACTTCAAGATTCTTGTTACTGTTATTATCTTGACTGAAAGGACTTGCAAAATTTTGATTGTACCTATGATGACATTCCCAGCCAAGATGAGCATATTTCCCACGTACTTGACACTGTGGTCTGTTTGTATTGAAATTTCCTCCTCCTCTTAGAGGTCTGAATGTTCCTCTATTTCCAAAGCCTCTTCCTTTATTCTGATTAATATTTCCTTTGTGGTTTCCAGAGAAATTGTTGTACCTTTTTATCTGCAATTGAGCTACATTAGCTTGCTGTGTTGCTGTTGAATTCTTTATGTGCCTTTCAAGCCTTTGCTCTTGAGCCATAAGCAAAGCTTCAATTTCACCTACAGTATAAGGAACAGTTCTTGAGATAACTTATGTCACAAAGGAATCATAGTCCTCCTTCAGTCCATCCAGTATAGCATCAATATGATCTTCAGCGCTGACTGGTGCACCGATTGCTGCTAAGAAGTCCACAATCTTTTTGATTTGGAACAGGTTCTTGGATACATCTCCATCTTTCTTTGTATTCTTGAACTGAAGTTTCAATTGTTTTATTTTTTCTCTCGTTTGAGAGGTAAAAAATTCCTCAAATTTATGCCAAACTTGGAATGAGCTCTCACATCCAACCATTCTTATATACAACGTTTCAGTTATGGAAGAAAGTAACCATGAAAGAAGAAGTTGATCTTGTTGTGTATCAAGATTCTGAGAACTTGAATCTTAATTTCCATCTCCAGTGGAATTGTTGATTGCTTCATTACCAGTAGCACCACCAGTTGATTCTACTTGAGCATGTACATCTTTCTGCAATTCTTTAGTGATAAATCTTGACAAGTTGAAACCTCTAATCGTAGCAAGTGCCTGTTGTTTACAGGGAAGAAAGTTGTTCTCATCCAATTTGAAGGAAACCGAATTTGAGAAAGTATGAACAGAGTCCGCATGATTGGTCTCCATGAGTCTGAAAGCTTTGATATCATGAAAGGTATCAGATAAAGAAGTAAAGAAGAAGAAGATGAAAGAATGTATTGAGAGAGAACTGAAACTTTTGTAAATTGAAAAAATGAATTTCCTATCTTTTACATGTGAGTAATCATCTTTATATACATAGCTTGAGTTAAGAGAGTTTAACTAAAACAAAATAACTAACTATTAGTTAAAACAAAATTACTAACTAACTATTAGTTACAACTTAATAATGTCTCATTGGGCCTTCTATAACTTTCACTAAACCTCCACTATGGTCATCCTTGGATAGTGGTCCATATTATTGCTTCACCCCGTTACTCCTACATTAATCTACTTTACCCGTCACATACTCTTAACAAGTTCACATCTTATATGGATTTGATATATGTTGATGTGAACATTCAATTAAAAAAACTAAAACTAGAATATTCTATTTGAAGAAAATGAAATAAAAAAAATGTTGTTTCAAAAGAAATTAATCCAGATTTAATTTGGGGTTTATTCACTGTCAACCTTTCATAAACTCTAATTTCATATATAATTTTTTTTAAGAATTTATTATTTATTATTTAACATGAACCTACACACATAACATTTTGTGGGGCCCGCAGCAAAAAAAAAAACTCCGACACACAAAATGAATCTCTGTAACATAACACAATCACTTTTCGTACGACTCTTATAAAACCCCTTTTTTTAATCACCATTGTGAAGTCGGCATACCTAATTTTTGTGTATCGTGTGATTCGCAATTCAGGGGAATTTTTAATATGCTCCCGGACAACCATGGTCCTTTCACTCAAAATTTAACACCTATAATATTTATTTCTTTTTTCTCTCCTCTCTCCTCAATTTTTTTTCTCTTTTTTTCAGCTCAATCCCACCCAATACTTTATCGGTGCCACCCAATATTTTATTATGGGGACGTGTAAGTTTGCTCCCAATTCAGCTTATGAGACCGCCCATAGAGCTCCAATCACGTGACCGCAGGCTTTGCTCATTGGATGGTCTCTTGTAATTTGCATCGTACACACATCATCACGTGATTGACTGGTGCGCCTAACCATAAGTCAATAACCGTAGGTAATAACGACTTGATCCACCACGTGTTGCTTTCCCACTGGTATGGCATTGGCATTGCCGCATTGGCTGGATAAGAATCAAAATCCCTTCAAACCCGCTTACACGTTTCGAACCAGAAAAAAGTAACGAAAACTCCAACAACATTTTGTTTTTTCCCCCCTAGAAAGCTCGAGAAAATGCCGAGAAACAGTGAGGTAGAGGAAGAGAACGTGGTCACAACCACGAGCCCCGTCGACACCACCACTACCAGACTGAGAAGTAGAGCAGATCCTGTTCTGGTCGTGTTTAGGTGCTTCAGCTTCGTGACCGCTTTAGCTGCCATTCTTTGCATCGTCGCCAATGTCCTCTCCGCCATTCGATCCTTCAAAAACGGATCTGACGTACGTAATAGCTCTCTCTCAATTTTCTCTCTATCCGCCAATTGGTCTCGAGTGATTAATTGTGAGTTGATTTCAGATTTTCGATGGTATATTTCGATGTTACGCGATTGTGATAGCGGGTTTCGTGGTCCTAGCCGAAACTGAATGGAGTTTCATCATCAAGTTCTGGAAGGTTTTACTTTCATCGTTAATCATGTGATGATGTTTTGGTTTAACAATTATTTGCATGCTCGGCGACAATTTAATTGAATATTCGAATCAATCCTTCACAGGTTTTGGAGTTTTTGGCTGCGAGGGGTATGCTGCAAATCTTGTATGTGTTCGATTTAGTCACAGTTCTCATGCTTACTTTCCACTATTTTCTAATTTAGCTCAGGTTATGAATTATGATTGTGATATATCAAATTCGAATGATGCTAGTTTATAGTTGTATTTTTTAGGAGTAGCAATGGTTACTAATAAATGTTAGTATTTATTAAATGGGATATACATTTCTCCGACTACAGTATGTGCAGCAATCAAATACTTATATATGTATGTGAAATCATTAAATGTTGGAAATCATAACCATACAAAACAAAAGATAAAAGCATTAAACATGGGGAATCATAACCATACACCTGTCCACCACTTGTCGTACATAAAGCTGCTTCAGAGATGATTTTACCATATTAAGTTATGAATTGGGAACTAATATTTAGAATAACATGAAATATTGGGAAAGTGACTAAGTTGGCAAGAGTTTACTTCATGATGCTTGAACTTTGTGGTTTGGTTTCTGAATGGTGGTTTTGTTTCTGCAGTGTTGCGGTCATGACAAGGGCTTTCCCTGATTATACTGGGGAGCAAAAGGAGCTTGTTCTTCTACAGGAAATAGCGAGCTATTTGCTACTTTCCTGTGGCGTAGTTTATGTTGTTTCAGTAAGATTATTGAAGAGAGCAAACTATTTAGTCAATGAATGTCTTTATATTACTTCGATTTTGTATGTTATGTTTGCTGAACTACTAAGTTCCTAAAAAAGAAGTAATATAAAATGATTTGATGTTTTTTAACTTTTATGCAAATATGTTAATTTTATAATTTATACTTTTTCTGTCGACTTGGCAGAACATTGGGTACTTAATACAGTATTATCAGACTGAGTTCAAATATTGTAAAATATATGACAAACAATTATTTTTTATTTTTTGTTTTTAAGTAGTTTTCATTCAACTTGCATATAGTGTTCTATTGCCCTGCAGCCTGGTGTTTTATTTCAGTTCCACTGCCCATGTTTTTTTTTTTTTTTTGGAGGTTACATGGAATTGAACACAACACCCTACACTGCACACACCCCACACTACTAGGCTAACCCTAGTGGTTAGTTCCACTGCCCATGTTTGACATACCTTTTGTTGGACAGATTTCAAATTATTTTCTAGTAAATTATTCTTACTATTTACTTTTATTTCGATGACTTTCCACATTTAATCTTCTAATAATTTCTTCTCTGCTTGGTAATGGAAAACAAAGCTGACATTCTTTTTGCTATCATTATATTATCATCTGAAGGGAATCCTGTGCATTGGTTTTCTTAAACGTCATCGCCAGAAGCTAGAGACCACAAGAGATCAAGCAGTAAAGGATCTGAAGGTATGCTGCTATGTTCAGAAATTATGATTTAATCTGATTGATTTCCGTTTGTATGCCTATTATTTGTGGTTCCTTAGATGCAATGACATAATAACGTTCTAATTGCGACATGATGTTTGATCTCGTGATGGGGAAAATACCATACTGACGTGCTATAGAGAACTAATATTTTCTCCTGATACCTATCATTTCTGGTAATTGAAGATGGATGCATGTCAGCATGTGATCATAATCTGAATCGATTATTGGTATTTTTAAATTCTGGAAGGCTGTGAACAGTTGACCTTATGATTTGAAAATATTGTGTACAGGACTATACCTACTAGTTGTTCAAAACTTCAAATTATTTTTTTGTATGGGAGGCTTGCATCTTTGCCTGTTAGATCCTTGTCATATTGCGATAGTACTTTTCCCTTTCGATTCTATCATCGTTTTTGCCGATTGGGTACAAAGATCAATAGCCTGAACTAGTTTTAAATCTTAACTGAGACGATCCAGACTTTTATTTTCCTCTGTAACTTTTTATATCCTTTTGATTAATTCATTTTTTTACCAAGAAAAATCTTGCTGTATTTACTTGCTTTTATGGACACTTCCAGGAGTTGGAACGGCGCAGGGAGGAACTTGAACAACTGCTCCTTGCAGAAAGAGCTTAAAACTTTTGAAATATGTAGTGCTGAAATTGATCCATAGTGAAGACACCTCCACAGCAAACCTATGAAACTCTGTTTTCGTTTACCAGCATTTGAACCTGGTTCGTGATGAAATTAGTGTGCAACACTAACCATATGAAACTCTGTTTTAGTTTTGTTGCTTACAGAATTGTCTGTTCATTCTTTGTAACTATTGAATTGTGTTCTTAAAGGTAGGGTGTTAAAGTTAGGCTATTGGCCTATTCTTTGTAAATATGTAAAGAAACATTCAAATTTGTGTTTCAACTTTTATTTAGAAGTATAAGTCCAACTATAACTGACGTCAGATAATAAACTCTACTTTTTAAGAGAAGTTTCTGTTGTAAAAAGTACATTTTGAGGCGGGGATCGTTTGATGGTATTTTTAGCAAACCATATTAATTAACTATTATTAAGCTACGTGCTTTTTGAAAAGATTGTTAAGAGTTTGATTATGAAAACAATTATTAAGTAGTGCTTTAAAATGTTACATTAGTTGAGTGGTGAAGTTGTGTCATTGAGAAATGGTTTTTTTCTAAGAGTTTCTCGTTTAAAATGACAAACACTTCTTCCTTATATAAAATAAGCAAATATGTATTTACTTTTAAATTTAGTAAGTTAAAATTTAAGTTGCTTTTAACTTTTGTTTTTTTAGTAAAAGCTTTAACTTTCGTTTTTGTTTTGAGCTTGAGAAAAGTGAAAGGGTTCAGTAAGGGAAAGTGATAGTACAGTTCTGCTTTCAGGAAAATCTTGTAAATTTTCAACCTCTAAGTGCCATATAGATCTTCATCTATGGATTATTTTGTGTGGTTCTCGGTATTTCTTAAATTTCTTAACAAGAACTTAAGTTAGATTCATAATCTTATCAGTGTGGAACTTCTTACTTAGTTGAAATCTCAATACTCATCTTAAATTAAATATTAAATTTTTTACTCCGTTGTTGGGGGGAATATCTGTTTTCTCACAGTACTTCGTGAGCTATTTCTACTTGCTTTTTTAGCATTTTGAGATTTTCATTCATCCATATATACATCTAACATTTGTATTAAAAATGATCCAATATATGCTTTCTATTTTTCTTGAGAATGGAGAGTAATAGGCACAAACATAGTTGAAATCGTCAAATGATGTGGTTCTGAATAAATGCACACAGAGATATTCATTTGGATATTCTATTCCGTGCACAATCGTTGGAAGTATCTGCCTTCAGAGAGTATTACGTACGCCGTTTCTGCTTGTCCTTTGATGCATTCCAGTTTTGAGAAAATCTTGTAAGGCCTTCTCTAAATGCTCCAAGATTTATCCCATTTCTAACCAAAATGCTTGTAACTCCCATTTTTGAGACCTGTGAATACCACTACAAATCATTTCACACATATATGATAAATTGATTTACTATCAAAGTTTTCTACTACTAACTTACTACCTGTCTAATCATTATAGAAATTGTTGATCCAATGGTGATTAGATAGGTAGTGAGTTGGTAGTAGAAAATTTTGATAGTAAGAATATCACTCCTCAATTGATAATCCTCCCTCCACCCAAAGAAAAAGAACAAATTTGCACACAATTTTATATGATTCAATTAAGGACTCGGTTGAAAAAATGAGACAAGAAAATTTAAGAAACTTCATAAAAAAAGAAAAATAAATAAAGACAGGCGCAAGGTTTATCATCATCAAAAAACAGCATAGAGTTAAAGGGGACTCCAGTCCTTGAATGAATTCTCTGAAAATGATCTGTTTTGTGTGTCCAACTGTAAAATATTTCCTGAACAATCATAAAAAAAAAAAAAAAAATTGGTCAACACTCAACACATAAATCTGATTACAAACATTTACCATAAAAAAGAGGATGAAAACAATGCACAGCACAAGAAGGACAAGAAACAAAATAAAAAGAACAAGAAAAAGGGGGTGTGATTATGATAGAGCAAATCACCTGGGCAACAAACATTGACCTGATGCTCAATTTGTCAAGAAAAGTGGTTGCAATATCAGGAGTTGGTGATTTAGAAGCAATGGCAACATCAACCCCCTCATCCTTGAGTGCATACAAGATGCCTTTGACATGAGGATACAATGAAGGTGTGTCACGCTTGGAGCGGCACTCACTGAAAAATGCATGAGATGATATATAAAATTATCAAAATGTTTTACTAGAGATGTCATGCCATAATAATAATATTATGAACATAGACTAAATATATATGTAGGATGATGATAATGTCTTGTCATTGGTCAAATAGTAGTACAAACTAGAAAGAAGAAAGAAGAAAGTAGGTAGAAAGAGAAAAGAGTAGTACCAATAGAAAGGCCAAAGAGTGTAATCGAGGTCGAAAACGCATAACCTTGGTAGCACTTGAAATGCTCCCATCATTTGCACTGCCTCCGCCTTCACCCTCTCCACGTCCCCCATCTCTCCAATTGGATGATGGATTGATGGTCCTTAATTTTTCTTTTGAGGAGGATGCACCACATATATTAATGTCTTCATATCGGAAAATAATAAATTTTATATTTATTAAAATTTATATTAATATTATTTTTTTGGTAACAATATTAATATTATTTTAGTCAAAAGACCATAATTAATTAAATTATTTACATATAATTAACGGTGATAAAAATAAAAAAAATTAAATAAATAGATAATATAATTGTCTCTTAATATTTTTATACTATAATAATAAGAGAAGGATATTGTGATAACCAAGTTGTGTTACAATTAAGTCACTACCAATCAATCTTACCGTTAGATCGATTATATTGATCAAACGGTTATATTTATTTTCATCTTTATATGGTCAAGATTTCCCAAATTTAATATTTTATATTTATTTTTCACCTTTGTATGATTATGATTTCTCATATTTAATGTTTTCACTTTTAAATATGGGAAATCATGACCACATAAAGATGGAAATAAATATAACCATTGAATCAATATAATCGATTTAATGGTGAATTGATTGGTAGTCATTTTGTAGTAACACAACTTGGTTGTCACAATATCCTTCCTCTAATAATAATAAAAAAAAAACACAAACAAATAAGTTGATATCTTAATTTAAAATTATTCTAACCATACCAATTTTTAAAAATCAGTTTATGAAGTGAATAGATTTTAAAAAAATTAATTTATAAACTGAAGTGATTTTTAAAACGAATTTAAGAATCAAATTATTTTTAAAGTGAACCAAACCGAAATGATTTTTATTATTTTATTTCTTTGACTTTTTAATTTCTTTTAGAATAGGATCGACTCAAATCAATTTTCAGCGGAATTATTTTTGAACCCGGTTCGATTTTTGCACAACCGACCGGTTCGGAGGAGTGGCGAGTCCCGAAGTAAAGAGTGATATTAAATAAAAGGTTTTACATTTACAGTAGGCGATACTCCTCCTCCTCCACCTTACTCTCTGCTTCCGGTCACCGGTCACCGGTCACACGACAGTGTCATCATCCTCTCTAGAAGAAGGTAGCGCTCTCTATTTTCTTTCCACGCTTACAATCCACAACACAATTTTGTATTCAACTTAAACCCATTCCAAACAAGCCGTTTGATTTGTATCTTCAGGTGAATTTTTTTTTTTTTTGATAGTTATGGCTTGAATTAACCAGCCATTATGATAAAAATAAAAGACAGTAGGATTACATTACTAACGAAATTAGTTTTTCGGTTGAAGTTCTATCATTTGTGAATTCTCTCATGTATGGCTGTGAATAAGACATTAAAAAAAAAAGGAAAAAAAAGGAAAAGAATCAATTTGAGTATTTCTGCAATTTTTTTTTTTAAGATTTTGAACTAATGCAGATTGGGAGCCTGAGAACTAGTTTACACAAATTTCTGCTTATATAGTACATGGCTTGTCAAATGGGATCTATGAATCTGCAGTGGAGATTATCAATTACTGAGAATGAAAGCTCTGAACAATCATGTGTAGCCCTTGCAACTTCTAGAATCCATAGATGTTGCTGTGAGCCAAGTTTTAGTGGGCTAACTCTAAAAGTTAGCTTGAATTCTTCACCTTTTGTTCAGAGCAGGTAAATGAACTTATCTTAACATTTTCTGTTTTCCCCGGATCCATAAATATGGTGATTTTTTGTTTTATTAGTTGTTGGTTTCTTATAATCCTTTGATTGATACGAGTTGATCATGTGAGAAAAAGACAAATAAAAGCTCTAGTTAGAAGAGTTGATCAAATGAAGGATAGCTTAATAATGAAGACCAAGAAATATGTCACAACTTTAGCAAATGTAAAGAAACTGTTAGAGAATATAATATAAATCATTAAAAAGGCCCTCACCCAACACCTTAAGGGTTTTGGGTTGAAGTGGTTCTTTACATGGTATCAGAGCTTGAGTGACCACGAGGTCACGAGTTCGATCCTCACTGCCCCCACTTGTGGAATTAAATAAAAAAGCACAGAAGGTAAACCAAAAATTAGGCCTGTGCAATATCCACACTTCAAGCCCAAAGGGCTCTTGCGTGAGGGGTGTGTTAGAGAATATAATATAAATCATTAAAAAGGTCCCCACCCAACACCTTAAGGTTTTGGGTTGAAGTGGTTCTTTACAGAAACGTTTTCAAGTAATGAAGTGAGAGTATGAGCATTTTCCTCAAGGATTTATTAGGGAATTACCTGGTTCATTACTATTTGAACCCAAAATTAGGATTGAATGGAGTTCTTTGATGTAAACTCAAACACAAAGAGTTGTAAATAAATTGAGGTTTGCAGAACTTGTAACACAACTAAACATAACATAGAGAATTAGTAAATGAGACAATGGATTGAAAAATTAGGTTCAGATTTCACTTAGCTATCACTTAGTGTAACTAGAGCAAACTAAAAGTAAGTTCTCAGACTTTAATTATTGGTCGAATTCTACCTTTTTAGTCAAAAACCAATTCTTTCAACCCTATACCAAATTACCAATCACAATTAATTAATCCCTTAACTTAGAGTGGAATAAGCATGAAGCCTTAAAGAGAATTCTCTGAACATCACATGAATATCAAAGTCTATTCGTTGTTCTTTTATACCCATGGTGATTATTTCAAGAAGCAATGCCATAAATCATTTTCCAATTGCATAAATGGTCATCAGATAATGTCTTGAAAAGCTTTAAGTACAGAGAAAATCATTTACTTAAAGATTGTGGAAAGTGAATTAGCTTTGGATCTCAGTTGCAACCAAGTTCAAACTAAGATCCATCATCCCCTAACAAGATTATTTAGCTATATTGACATAAAGGAAAGGGGGTGAGGATAAGAAGAAACTCCATTAGTTGAACTTGAGAGGGAGATTGATCAATACTTCAGCATGTGAAGTCCTCCTCGTTGCCCCAATTCAACTCGGGAATTGTACTTCCAAATTCCGGAACCAAAAAAAGTGTCACCTCCACTTTCATTCTGCTATTTAGATTTCACCAATTTTTCTTCACTCTTCTTTCTTGACTTCATTTGTCTCCATAATGTGTCTTCATCTTGGCTCAGCTACATACACACAGACATAATTAGAAAACAATGTGAAACTTGAATTCTGACTCTATGAAAAAAAAAAAAAAAACATTAACAATGACACATAATTAGAAACTATTGAAGCAAAACATGACAGGAAAACTGAATGGGATGTCCAATTTAGAGAGTTTAAACCCCAATTAACACAGAATATTATGCAATGAATAAAGATTATAAAAAAAAAGTGAGTAAAATCCTTAAAAAGGATTTAGATGTAAATGGCCCATGTGAAGAATTGGTTTTTGACAAAAGACAATGGCATCATTTGATTCATTTAGCTGACCCCACTTAGCGGAAAAAGGCTTTGGTTTTTGTGTTATATAATCCTTTGATAGTGTTTGTTAGCAACTATCTTAAAATCCAATCATATATCTCAACACGCAATGGGCTTGAAGAGTTATAATGCAACAGGTCCTTAACTGTGCCCACGACAGTGTAATTTATTTTTCCCTCACAACTATCTTAAAATCTCAGCAATGGATATTAATGCATATATTTTTCTCATTCTTTTCTTTCCCATAAAATACTTTTCTGTTCCATGGTAATGGTTGCTGGAAACAAGCCCCACTTAACAAGTATATTTGATGGCATTGTTTCAATTGACTGGGCTTTTTGGGTGCTTCTAATCTTTCTACTAAGGGAATAAAATGGTTATTTCTATATCCATTCAATATCAATTGTTTTTCAATACATTGGTTCAGTTTCCTGGGAAGAAGAGCTGGTTGGAAAATAGCTTTTGCGTTGAACACAGGTGGAGTGTCTGATAATGGTGAGCAACAAAGCCTCAATGATGCCGGTTCCAGTTTTGGTGGTACTCGATTGGGTAGGATACTGACTGCAGGTGGCAGACAACTCCTAGAAAAACTGAACTCAGCTAGAAAGAACTTCCCTATGAAAATATTCCTGCTACTTTTGGGTTTCTACACAGCAAATGCACTAGCTACAATCCTTGGGCAAACCGGTGATTGGGATGTTCTGGTTGCTGGTGTTGTGGTGGCTGCAATTGAGGGGATTGGTATGCTAATATATAAAAAGCCACCTACTGCGAGGACTGGGAGATTACAGTCTTTTCTAACGATGATGAACTACTGGAAAGCCGGCATATGTTTGGGCCTCTTTGTGGATGCTTTTAAGTTAGGCAGCTAAGGACCTACAAAACCTGTTCATCTTGCTCTCTCTTCTCAATTTATTGTTGTATTTCATAAAGCTCTGGTAAGCCATAATTTTGATGTTACTTCTCTTCTGTTGCTACCTTAGTTCTGTAGTAATTGTGTAAATGTAATTGTAATCTATGAACAAGATATATGAATAATTAATGGCTCTGTGCACAATGCACCGTTGCATGTGATTCTGTGAAGGAGAAACTGTTGTACTTTAACTCCTAAAAACATTCGTTTGTTAATCTGTGCTGGTGGCCCTGAGCTTAAATAAGAGGAAAAAAAAGTTTAGGGAGTGGCACTGGAGCTACCCTGAACTTTGTATGGAACTACATGGATAGTAATGCACGGTTGTAAGTACAAATGTAACATTAGTATCGTTTTGTAAATGTCAACAATTGCTATAGATCCATTGAAGTGCTGGTAAGTTGTATGCAATGTGAAGCAACAGAACGAAACTTTAGGATTCAATTCCTGGTGGCCTGAATGGAAACTAGAAATTGTGAAGAGTGAAGACTGAAGACAGCATTTATGAACTTAATTTATAAGAAAGGTAGTTGATGACTTTGCTAATATCATAATCATCAAATTATATAATTGTACAATTTTTATTGCAAAGTTATTATTTTAACAAAACTCTTTCTAGAAAAATGAATAACCCATAATTTAGAAAAATAAGCTTGATGAAAAATATCTTCTAGCTCCAGATGCTTTCATTGTATTTCTAGTTTTTTTTTTAAAGGCATATTATGCTGTACAGCACAACCACATCTTTGCTATGATCTTCCTGTATATCACAATCTCATCTTTTTAGCTAATATACTCGAAAATGGATTTAATGGTGAAAGGAAAATTATCACGGCAATCATCTTGACTACTAAACAGCTTGGTTGAGTTAAAGAATGCAGGCATATATAGGGCATAAAATGCCCATTGATCAAAAGGAATAAAGATGTGTTTCTTCTCTTCTCATTTGGTCATCAAAACACAAACATATGAAATAAATAAATAAATAAATTGAAACTTTCTTTCTAATACTTGGGCATGTTTGTGTAATTTCAAGCAAGCTCATTCTTCAGCTGCAGCACTTGCAGCACTCAGGTCCACAGAAAGATCAAGAGCCTGAAACGAAGAACAAGAAAAGAACTTATAATCAAGAAAAAAAATCCAAACTTCCAACGGTACATTATTTTCCCCCCCTTTGATATGATATTCTCTTATGCAACATTATATTTGGAGCATAAATGTTTTTGTGCTTGCAAACGCATAGTTCCAAGATCATATGGTGAATCATCAGAATCCAGTTCTCTAAAGAAGAAATATAAATGCTATATTTGGAGAGGTAACAAATTTGGGTCTAAATGGAACAAATAGAAATATGCTTAGTTCTATGCCATATCTACCAACCACATGTACCATTCTATTTTTCATTAACAATTATCTTTACTTTATGAAAATTTATGATAGTTCCAACAAAAAGGAGTTAAAACAAGGAAACTAGCCCTATACATGCTTTTACTAAATGAAAGATACCATTTACCACAAAGAATGCAATATTTGAAAGTGTAGAGAACTACAAAGTGGAGGTAGATATCCACTCCTTTTGCTTTATGATTTCTCAATATCCTCAAACTGTGTAGTCATTATTGTACTTACGATGAAATATTTATTTCAATTGTATATTAACTAAAAAAAAAAACGAACCTTTCCAGTGATCTTACTATATATCTCAACCACATCTTTTACTGTTGTTTCAAAGTGTGTGGTAGCATCATAGCTCTGCAAGGAATTGAATTCAGGTTAGTACCACTTATTTTCGAAGTTAAAAAGAATAAGGAAAGAAATTCCATTATATAGGCTGAATAAGAAATGTGATAAGATTTCATACTATCATGAAGGAAACCAGAGACAAAAGCATTCCCTAAATATTTTAAAATAATATCCAAATTTAGGTTTTTAAATTGTGAAACTTACATAACATGAGATGTTAATTACTTTATTTACACCAAAAGAATATTTGATTCTTCTTTATTCCCACATATCCAAGCCCTATTTATTAATGACAGGCCATCAGTCAAATAATACAGGCAACTTAGTAATGTATTGGTATGTCAGTGCTCCATTCAAGTGTCCTGTCACAATGGATAGGAAATAACACAAACAAAAAAGAAAAAGAAAAACAAGATATGCTTATGAGAGATTCTACTTAGTACTTACTGTAGAGATGAAACACCCATCAGATGAATGATCATTGGTGGGTTCAAATCTGTCATAAATGTCATAGAATATCTCATCTACCGGTCCAAGAAGGTCAATACCAGGCTTCAATTCCACCTCAGGTTGGTCAGTCTCTGCTTCTGTTGTAACAAAAGCAATATATTTTCCTTGGGCTGCTACATTGTGAGCATAAGAGCAACAGAAGAGGTACCTGCAATATAACAAGGGAAATCAGGAAACAGAACCCATGATGTTTGAAGTAAGAATACTCCAAAGCACCGACACCGATCCGGGACACGGGATACGACACGACACTATATCCCAAGGTTCTTTACATGGTATCAGAGTCTCACCGTCCCCACTTTAATGTGGAAGCACAAAAAAGGTAAACCAAAGATTGGGCCTGTTGCATGATCCACGCTTCAAGCCAAGAGGGCTCTTGCGTGAGGGGGCGTGTTGAGATATATAGTCCCACATTGGTTGAAGAGCAACTAATGTGGAGTTTATAAGGCCTTGGGCACTCCCACCCTTTGAGCTAGCTTTTGGGGTGGTGTATCCCAAGGTTCTTTACAACACTCTAACACGTTAATTTTAAAAAATGTTAGATTTCGACACGCTAAGACACGTTTTGATATTAAATAATATTTTTAATTTATGTAGTGTATATTATATTTAATATTCAATAATTTAACAAAAAAAAGAAGTTAAACTTATAATAGCCATCAATTTTGCAAAGAAATGTGAGATATCTCAAATATTTATATTAAACTCAATGAAATGGTAATCGTATTCCAACGAATCTAATAGTTGGAACTAAAAGCACAACACAACGCATCATTTGAAACTTTTTTTTGAGTCTCTACAATGGGTGTTGGAGTGTCGGTCACGACACATCAGGGGTTTTGAAGTGTCGGTGCTTCATAGCTCCTAAGTACAAGTCCATTCTTTTACTCTTATTTAATTTTATAATTTGTAAGTGGTAACTAACAAGTGCAGGAACCTAATTGATGGATAATATAATGCATGGTTATTCGTAATTCTTTATCAGTGGCATTTAGACGTGATAAGGTCTAGAAATTTTTATTTTTATTTTTCCTTTACAAACAGATCAAAGCAGAAGGGCCGGTTTGGCTCAGCGGTAAGCTTGCTTGCCGTGGTGTGTCAGGTCGCGGGTTCGAATCAGTCTCTCTGCAAAAAGCAGGGGAAAGACTGCCTAGAGTATTCCCTTCCCCAGACACTCATGAAGTGGGTATTTGAACTGGGTCGGCCCTTTAAACAGATCAAAGCAAACGTACATATCAGATTTACGGCCAAGTTGCTTCTGTGGCAGAATGACTTGTGCTGAGTGAGAGTCATTGGTGTCTGGAATAGGATGGCTCATAATACATATTGCACGTGCAACTTTTCCAACCGTCCGAACCTGTTGGATCAATTAAAAAGTATCATATATTCTGCAGCATTTCACAAGAAGACATTCATGCGAAGTAACATTTCCAATAATTACACAAAACAATTGAGAGAATGTAGCTAACAGTTCTTGCACCTTTAGAAATCTAACAAAGGATATACCTTATCAGGAAGATATGATGGATCACACACCACTTTCTTGCATTTGGCTGTTTCTCCTTCTGAGGTCACACCAATGGCTTGCCCATTATCGTCAAACTCTACCTGTGTATCAGAAGATTAAATGTCAAGAGAAATATACTACAAAATGGGAAAGATCAACTTACACCTTCTCTAACGGCTCCAATTTATTAGTCACGTGAGCCATTAGATGCAAATGAGATCAATGGCCTATGTATGTAAATACTTGTTACACTTGGTGTAAGTTGATCCTTGCATTACATATAAATAAACTACAAAAATTGAAAGAGAATAGAATAACTAGTAAGGATAAAATGAATTGCTTTAGAATATCAGACAAGATACAACCACGAAATTCAATTTAATTCTCTTGATACAAGTTACAAGGTTGCTACCACAAGTTATAGAAGTTTAATTGATTTTCCTGAAAATAGAAGTATCATCACAAACTTACCTTGCATTCTGGCTTGTTGAGCATGTATGTTCCACCGTACACAGCACTCAAACGTGCAAATGCCTTCAGACAATCAACGGAATCGAAGTTAGTTCCTGAAGTATGCTAAATTTAAAAGGGAAGACAGATATGGAGAACCTGAGGTAACTCTCCCAGTCCATATAGTGGATATATGTAAGGTGAACCTCCTTGAAAACGTGCTAAGGACTCTGCGTAAGTCTGTACAAAACAGACAACAGATTACATGCTTATAAAGTTTAGGATGTGGTTTTTTGTACACAAAATATCAATGTTGTAAGCTGAAATGTATAAGAGAAAAATTTGCATGAAGGAGAAACAGAGGAAGCCAAAGGAATCTTCGTGATATCATTTAGTAATTTCAATAGCCATGCAACAAAAATGGACCAAAGAAACAAGCTATTTTCAGATTTGTAATCTAAAGAAAAAAATAAATTCAATCAGCACTTCATATGATTCTTCAAATTATCATAAAAATAAGGGGAATATGTTGCACGAGACAATTTGTGTGTTGCACTAGAAAATTTGTCTCATATAACATGATAAATATATTTCCCTAAAAAACAATATATGCCAAATGACTATGTGGTCCAGAAACAGGATAACGATACTGATATCTAAATCAACCTTGTTGATGCTAAATTCTAGCAGATCTAAAATTAACTTTCATCTAGTTTTCCCTTTAGCAAAGGTGTTGTTATAGAATAATGCATTAAGGATTTAGCTTCTGGTACAAATCAATAATCTTTTACTGTAGTCTTTAGGATGCTTCTATGTTACCAGGTAATTAAATATCATGATGATACCAACACATAGGAACTGAAATGTGTTAGACAAAAAAGATATTTGAAGCATCCTTTGATGGCAACTCAATTCTTTTTTATGCATTTATAAAGGTTAATAATGAAAGCCATGTAATTTCTATTTTAGGACTTTTTAAGTCCTTCATGAATGTAAATTATAGGATCATAATTATACAATATATCCTTCGCAAACTTCAGTAAAATGACATTTGTTAGATGCATAATGTAGAAAAAGACTGATTCCCTGATGTTATCTACGTATCACTATGATATTTTTCATATATTGACCCCATTTCAGGTAAACAGTAATTGTCTTTTGAGTCCTATATCAGGCTGTACATAATAATAGTTTTAGCTGTGAGAGTCCTTCCGCATCATATCACCATACAAAAGCTTACGATGATAATTTGTAAATTAGTACCTTCACTCTCTCTACAAAACACTTGGCTGGCTCATCCAAGTAACTATCATCAAGTTGAAGTGCCAAGGCATGACCAATAAAGTCAATTGTATCATCTTCCAACCCATATTTTCTGCACTTGGAAAAACCATTACAAATTGAAAAGTAGATTAGATCAAAGTATTAAACCGGGTTAAACTAATTGCTAATTTTTGTATATCATATGCAGCCTAATGCAGGAACACTAGTTCACTAGACTAGAGTGACCAACTGCTGTAAAATCTAAATTAATGTCATAAACTCACTGAAAATGAATACAAGATATATGTAAATCAAAATTTATTTTAATGATATTTCATCTAGGTTTGTACTGCATCATTCTATATGGTGCTCTAGTGATGGAAAACTAAACTTTCAAAATGTTTTAGTTTATGGAGAAACAAAATATTTAGATATGGTGCTCAAATTTTCATTTTGATGACAAAACCTCATTTTGCATAAAATAATTATTTTTTTTTCTTTATTGTTGTTGAGATATATAAAACCATTAATATAGTCTCACCCAATAGCTTAAGCTTTTGGGTTGAATTGGTTCTTTACATGATATCATAGCTTCATGTCCCGGGTTCGATCCTTGCTGCCCTCCACTTTCTTTCAAGTGGAATTTATTTCTTCGCACAGGTAGGTGCGCCTGTGCATTGTCCACTCTTCGTGAGGGGGCATGATATATAAAACTATTAATGTAACCTCACCCGTTAGCTTAAGCTCTTGGATTGAATTGGTTCTTTACAAGTGTGATTTTCATTGTCCTTATGCTCATATTAAGGAAGTAAAAGCTTTTTTTTATGAAAAAAAATTGAAGTCAAATTTAAAGGGATGCAAAGTCTAGTAAATAAGAAAAGGAGAAGAATGGAAGTAGATACATACGATATCAGCTGCCTTGCTGTAACTTGGTTCAAATCTAATCCTTCGTGAGATTTGGGATCATTTGCATCATAATCTTGGACATAAATGAAGAACTTTCGAGCACGGCGCTTCTCAAACAGTCCCATTAAAGGTGACTTCAGTGCTTCAACATCTGTTGCTGGTACTTTGTAAATCTAAAAATAAATAAATGAATAAAGATATTCTTTCATAATTTTTATTTTTTTAATATGCAAGAGGCTTTATGAGATGTAAAGTTTGCAATGTAGAAAAATAGCAATTGTGAAGAATACAACAGAAAGTAAAGAATATGGTGCATACCTTTCCTTTATTATACACAAAACTTCCATCTACAGCTTTAAAGTTTAAATACTTTGTAACATCTGTGTGTATGAGAACACGGACCAAAGATCCATTGGCCATCATAAACTACCAAAAAATAGATGAAAAGTTGGTTTTGTCATAAATGAATAGAAATGGAAAACATAAAAGCAGATAGTACAGTACAAATGATGGGAAATCCAAGAAAAAGCAGAAAGTAAAAGAAAAAAAATAAAAGCCATTTTATGCATGGAAGATAACTTGAAGCAGATTGCATTGTTTTTTCCTATAACAAACAGAAGAATTTGGTGTACATAGCCTAAAACTTACGAGCAAGAACAAAGAAATATTAGCATATAAGCACAGGTTCGTCGTCCAACTAAGATTCAAAAGGTAAATTAGTAAAATAGTAAATACCATTTTCGGCCTCAGCAAATTTTACATGCCCGCTTTAGTCCTTAGCAAATAAAAAGGCTTTTCGTAGTTCTAAGAAATTCAAAGTGGATTCATTTTAGTTCTTTTGATGGACTAATGTGTGTCTTTTTTGAATTTATGAGGGACCAAAATTTCAACTAAATGGGTCCATTTTGAATTTCGTAGGAACTATGAATAGCCTTTTTATTTGCTAGAGACTAAAACGGACATGGTGAAATTTGCTGAGGATCAAAAAAGATATTTACTATTAGTAAAAAGAAGACTAAGGAACCCACAATATAGAGATACAGCATGCATAAATATTTCAACACTTTCAACAGCAAATGAAGGGAGAAAATAAAATAATGATATATATTTTTCTGTTGATCCACATGTCATGACATATGAGAGCAATTACCTTAGGTATCATATCAACATTGTATTCTCTGCTTGAGCCCAAGTGCTCTGGCGTCTTATCTTCTCCCCTAAATTTCTTCCATAGCTGTACAGCAGAAAATGAGTTTTTAACATGGAAACAAAACTAATATGAAATAAAAAGAAGATTCTTCCCAAGCCTATATTATAAATCTGCATCAGAAGAGAGAGACCTGTGTAAGATTAAGAGATGTAGAAGCCCCTCCATAGTAGTCATTTCTATCCATGTGCAACACCTGATTCAAATGGATAGGAATAAAACAAAAGACCACCATGGTCATGGACAGGAAGCACCAAAACTAAGAAAATTAATTGAAATAGGCATAAAACATTCTATGTCACTAAACATCTTGAAATACACAAGCACTGTGCTTTTAGTACTAGTTTTAGGAATATGGTTGTCAGAACAAATAATGAGTAAAATGCATTTTCATCAAAATATAAAGAGAAAACTACTTACTGGTCAAAGTTAACTATTTGTCCATATAAATATTGTGACATTTAGCAGTATAAATAAAGGAAGAAAGACAGGAAAAAGGGGGAAAAGAAGAATTTGGTTCTTTTTTTCACTAACTTACAATAGAAAAAATGATGAAATTGAAGTTGAAAATTTTCTGATCTGTGATTGTGTAAGTTATAGAGATTTGGGATATTCTCTAAAAACATTTTTTGCTTTAAGCTACTACAAATAGTTTTGCGGAAAGACATGTGCTGCATTGAATGAGGAAAAACCATATCGTTTGGGAAAAAAGGTGGTGCAAATATATCTTGTTTGAGTTTTTTTTTTTTATTTTTTTCAATTATTTGAGTAGTGTTAACTTTCAAGGTTGAGAAATTGAACATGACCTATTAATCAGATAAATTAATGCTCACATAGGTTCAAGGTCATGATTAAGATGTTTTACTATGCAAAACAACTGTCCTAAGTAAGCATTGTTACGTGAGTGTAAATCATTAGAGGAATAAATATGGTTATACGGTTTTGCATCATATATTGATATTTGTGCTGCAATAAATATGGGATTATATTTAAAAATTTGAAAATTGCAATTACTGATAAGCATCCTATTAAATATGTTATAGACTTACTCTTTACAACTGTATTTTTAACCATGTTCCATATATTTATGTCAAATGTGCTACTGGAAAATCAAATATCCACCAAAAAAATACAGCTGACCCTCAGTTATCTTCGATTCATATGAGGAATGCATCATTTTCCCAACCCATTAGAAAATTCTTTAGAGATATAAGTTAATAGACCAACTATTTTTTATTTTCATTTTCTTCTTATTTTTCACCTTTCCTACCCCCAATTCATTGAAACTCGAATAGTGGTTTTTCAGGAACAAATTATGCAAAGCGTATAATAGCATTTGAGGAAAAAAGATATTGCTTCTACCATGTAACAATTGGCATGTTTGGCTAAATATTCATATTTGATTTTAGGTGAAGATTCAGCAATTTTTATTTTATTTTTTATAAAAAATTATAACTAATACTACAAAATCAAGTTTAGCAAATAATTATATTACATAAATAACTTGGCCAAATCTGAATAGGAATAGCCAGCTACATGGAACAGTAATTTCATTCGCTCTTGTCAAAATCTACATTTTCATTTTTAACATTTACTTTTCTAACTTTCTTGGGAATACATTTATTGTGAATTTAACTTTTCTTTATGTGTCATCAATATGTCAGAGAGACACAAAATAAATAATTTAACCTCATCAAATTCTTAAGGTTTTGGGGTGAAGTGGCATTTGTTATGGTATCTGCTTCAATGATCACAAGGTCACGAATTAGGTACTCACCTCCCACTTTCAGGAATTAAGAAAGAAAAAATAGATTAAAAAGTGGGCTTATGCAGCATAAGGCAGATTAAAAATGGGGTTGTGTCATAAATCAATAATTTAAGCTCATCCAATGATGTTTGGGTTGAAGTGACGCTTATTGGTTGACATTACTTCTATAACAATCAAACTTCAAAATAAAAAAAAAAATGCACAAGAAAAAAAAAGGCACAGTCAAATGAAACATAAATAAATGAAGAGAGAGAAGAGGAATTACTTTGAGGCCATCAACTGAGAGAAGGCCACTGAGGATGCATTCCTTAAGACCTGTGCCCAGCACAATTACATCGTACTCTTCATCCATGGCAGATCGAGTTTAAGAGAATTAATGAAAGAGTTTCAAATTCAGAGACAAACAAAAAAAAGTGAAATAAAAAAGAAATTTTTATAAGTAAGGAGAGGAACAAGGGAATGTTGAGTTTATGTTTTTGTTTGTGTGAGAGAGATTTGAAGCAGAACACGTCTTTAGCAGCAAGTAACGAGGCTAACGCTCCCCAAAATAACTGCTCTCATAATGCATCCACGTGTTTTCTCTCTTAAGGAACCAAACGTAGTGGTACTGGTAGTGATATCTATTTAAAAGCCAATAGTAATAGATTTTCTATAATACATATTTAAACTTTGGGCACATCAATAATAAGAAATTTTGTATTCAATTTTATCTCTTCATTTTACTTGTATGTAACGATATAAATAATAAATAAATTAAAAACTGTTAAATATAATTAGTATTGATAATTAAAATTGTATGTAACCTTGTACCCATATAATTTTAATAGTATTTCTAAATATTTATTTTTGATATACCGATCCAATTACCTCATTAAGACGAGTTGGTCCATATAAGATTTCAACTCTTTGAGATGGTTATAAGATTTAAGGGAAAAACTATTTTTATGTTGCATAAGAGTAATTTTATCTCCAATAGACACATCGAAAATCGTGACACTATTTTTTTTACTTTTTCTTTTTAAATAATGGGCCCACCAAATGCGAGTCTACAATATGAGAGATCTTCTTTCATGCAACATGAGATTAGATGGACCCAAGATTTAAGGGAAATAGTAGTCTTATGTCACATAAGACTACTATCTCATGTTACACACCCATAGAAGTTTGTGCCCATTTTTTCTCTTCTTTTTTTACTTATTTTTAAATTGTGGACCCCACAACTTTGTTTCTCCTACATGAGATACATATCTTATGCAACATAAGATTAATAACTCCCAACATTTAATCACTAAATCTTTTTATCCAAAATGGAAATGAAGAAAAGTTACTTTTTCTTGTTCTCATTATATTCTTTATCAATAAAAATATATTTGAGAAAAAAATTTACAAACTTAAGAGTTAAAATATTTATTATTTAAAAAATTGAAAAAATTAAATTAAACAGTAAAAGAAAATTATTAAATGAAAAATCTTTTACCACATTCCTTATTGTGTTGTCTTAAAAAATCAAAAGAATTCTATGTTATTTCCTTATTTAAATTAAGATTTTTTTAAGTATAAACATTCATCCTTGCGATATTTGTCAAGTAATAATATATTTATATATTTTATTGGGTTTAATATTTTTCCTGTCACATGAGATAAAGTTAACTCATGTGACCCCTAAACGATGTAGTTTTGGGGGTTTGGAGAAAAAAAGCATAATGATAAAGACTAATATAATCATATAATAAATTAAAATTTTAAAAATATTTTTCTTCCAACATCAAAACAACATGGTTTTAGGAATAACCAAAAAACATTAAACTCTACTTTTTTATACAATTATAGTTATTTTTATCTTATTTATTATACACTCATACACCTATCACCTAGATAAATATAATGAATATGAATGAGAGATGTGTAAATTTAGTGTTTTCTGCGAGGATAACAGTTATGTGTAGAGCTGGCAATAATAGTCAATTTGCCCGACCCACCTTTAATTTGACAAAAAGTAAGACGGGATAGGTTAACTCATATTTGAAAATGGTTCGAAAATATCAATCCACCCCATTTTATGGTGGGTTATCAAATTAACTAATCTAAATAATAAAAAAAATGAATTTGAATATCAAACAAGGATTAAACCCAAAGAATTAGTATTTTCTTTATCAAATACTGTCATATCTAGTAGAGTTTGAAGAAAATCAAGTTGCTCTACACACAAGAAAGTAAAAGTATTTGATTATTGTTATAAATAATATAACTGTAAAAGTATTTGATTATTGTAAATATGTTTAATCCTAAATTGTAACTCCTGAAAAGGAGTAGATTCTGTACAAAGTTCATAACACAATACAATACAAGAAGAAGAATCTATTACTCTACCCTTCTCTCTTATCTCTTTTTTTATTGGTATTACTTTTCTAGTTATTTACTTTACCTTTGGTTATTTTCTTCTAATTACCTCTGTCCAAAGAGAATCACACCCAAAGAGAATTCCAATGATTAATTCAAAGACTTTTACATATAAAGAAGCGCAGTGATTAATTCCAAGACTGTAAGCGATCTAGATTAGTATTTTTTTTTTATTTCATTACATTTGTCTTGGTTCTTTTCATATTTTGCAATTGATGTGCTGTTATTTTTTATTCATGGTAGTTGCCTTTGCATATTATTAGTAGAATGAATGAGATGATTTGATTGATTATTTATTGGTCAGTAGGATTATAGGGACGCCAAGTGGACTAGGTTCACGTGTGATCCCAGGGTACTATATAGACACCAAGTGGACAAGGTTCACATGTGATCGAAAGTATTATACATGCACTAAATGGACTCGGATCATGAGTGACCTTATATTGACCCCAAATGGACTAGGTTAATGTGTGATCTGATTGTAATAGGTAAATAGACACCAAATGGACTAGGTTCATGTATGATCCGAGTGTAACGAACTCATCGTTTAAATTAATGTTGTTATTGCCTCTAGATATATGATGTATTTCATATTATATGGATACTAACTTTTCATGCAGGAAGTGAACTCATGGGTAGAGAACTACTCCACAAACCTTGAGTTTAATGAGATAATGTATCTTATCCCTTTGGGCAAGAGAACCCTCATATGGCAAGAGAGTAGTGCAGGGATAGAGATCCAAGTCATGTTGGGTAGTCGACCAGATATTTTGGGATGAAATGTATTTATGGGGATGACTACACATATTGTTTTGGCACGATGCATGTTCATGCACATGTATAGTTGATATTACTTTGTGAGATGTGTATGTGTGTGTGTATATATATTAATGATACAATCTGTATTTGAGGCATGTGTAACTTTATGTCATTATATACATGCAGTATTGATATGTATCTGATTATGTATATAGTATCTGTATGTTGGCACAGAGCCATTTTTAGTCCAATGTATTGAACAATTCGTTACTTATGTAGGTACTGGACTTTTCTGATTTTCAAGTGAATATATGGGAATTATCTTTGGATAGTCCAGTTTACAATGAAACTATTATCTGTTAGATTCTATTCGAGATGATATATATTATCATATTCAAATAGTCACTGACCATTGATTATGGTTATAGGGTTGTGAGTTAGAATTCTGTCAGGTATCAGACTGTATAGTTTGTAATATTATGAGAAATACCTTATGCATGTCAATACATAAGGAAAATAAAAAGGAAAAAGTGAAGTCACATAGTTACAAAGGTAACAACGACACTTTATTTAGAGTCTTCCGCTTAAATTAATAAGTATGCTGCATTTTTAAATACCAAATTGTATGTTAACAAACTGGTCCGGAATGAGGAGTTACACTCTACTTGTCTATATTGATGACATTGTTCTTGCTCGTGATAGTATGGAGAAAATTCAAAGCATGAAGTCTTTTCTGTATGGTCAATTTAAAATTAAAGATTTGGGGAAGCTCAGATTTTTCTTGGGGCTTGAAGTATCAAGGTCTTCATAACAGATTGTTCTCAATCAGCGCAAATACACCTTTGAATTATTGTCTGACAATGGCTGCTCCCACAAATGTTCATCTTACGGATGCTCATCGAGTCTTGCGATACCTCAAGAGTTCCCCTGCATAGGGACTCTTTTTCTCTGCTACTTCTCCTTTGCATCTCAATGGTCTTGCCGATGCCGATTGGGCTTATTGCCTAGACACTCGTCGATCTGACATAGGTCTATCCATCTTTCTTGGTTCTTCCTTTATCTCCTAGATATCTAAGAAACAAACGATGGTGTCTCATTCCTCCACCAAAGCTGAATATTGTGCTCTTGCCACCATCACTTGTGAGCTCAATGACTCTCTTTTCTTCTTCGGGATTTTTGAATTTCGCAAGCAAAACTAGTTCTGGTATTCTGTGATAATCGCTTTGCAATTTATCTTTCTCACAATCCGGCCTTCCATAAATGCTCCAAGCATATCGAACTGGATTTCCATATCACTCGCGAGAAGATTCAGTTTGGTCTCTTGCATCTTCTTCCCATTTCCACCGCCAACCAGATTGCCGACATATTTACTAAGGCTTTGTTGCCTTCTCCATTCAGCTCTCTCATCTGCAAGCTTTTGCTTCTTGATGTCTATAGCCCAGCTTATGGGGGGTGTTACCAGGCTCAGAAGACATTTTGGGCTCAAAAGGCCAAGAGGCCCAACCCATCATAACTTAATCTAATTAGATAAGGTAACATGCTGATAGTTTGTTAGGTAGATTTTTGGTAGTCAGTTAGCTAGTTAGTTTAGCCTGGTGTATATATGATTCTTTGTGTAACTTTTCTTAATTGAGTCATTAGATTAATATGATTCATTTTCAAATCTCTTTGTTTAAGTTTGTTTTCTCTGTTCTTGTATGAAGATTTTGTTCTCATAAGAGATACTATATGGTGAAGCAGTCGACTCTGGATAGTAATCCTGACATTTGATTATGTTGCTATTGCCACACAGAATGTGATTGCATATTTATGTTCAAAGTATGTTGTTTTTATGATGTTTGAATTATTGGTTATGCTAACCGTACATAAGGAGGAATAAGACCCAAAGCTGGTCTGAAATAATGATATTCAAATTGGGAAACAAGATTAGAATTCATTTTGTTATTATGGATTATCATCTCATCTCTTGTGGCAGTGCTTTAGCTGGTTCATGAAGTGGGAATTCTACTCCTAATGAAGAGTGATGACTAAGGAAAATGTAGTAAAGAACATTGTTCATTTTTAGAGCTCAATGTGATGAACTGATTTTGGATGTTGCTATTAGTTAATTCAAGAAGATTGTTTTGTATATTTGAATAATTGATACAACTTGTAAATTTCTTGGTTGTTCATGTATATATATAGTGTATGTATATGAAAGGAGTGGAAAAACTTGTATCTGTATATGAAAGAATTCAAGATATGGAAAGTCGTATTTGCATATTGTCATGTTGGAGATATTGAGAAATGTGTGCTTGTTCCATATTAAGAACCTTAAATATGAAGTAAGTAAATGCATGTATTTTTATATGAGATATGATGAAATGCATAGTTCAGATAGGAAATGTAATACTTTTTGTGTAATTGAGATTATATGTTCAATTGATAACTACGAGGGTTTAAAATGAGTTATTATTATAATGGATGTTCAAAGCTTATGGTGTAAAGACATGAGAGATTATAGGAGTTGTAACAGGCTATTGTATTTCGGTATGTTATCATCACATATAATATTAAGCGCAATTACAAACACTGTAGTTGAATCAAAATATGGTAAAACTTTTTCATTTTTAATAACGTTTTCATTTTTAAAACATTTCGTATTTAACAAAATTCAAAACTGTAATCATAAATCATACACAGTTGCGGAATAATAAATTTAATGCTTACATATCATATAGTACTTATTTATTGTAGCTAAGTGGTTCCCAAAAATAAACGAAGCCAAATTCATAATTCTACAATTCCCAATACTAAACAACTCTCGATTTTTCATAAATTGGGAATGGAATACATGTCCATAATTTCTCATCTTTCAATATGTTAATCTAGACTTCTCAAGCTTTCCAACAAGGTATTATAAGCCTAACTTGGATCTGTATAACTCAAGACACGCTCAGCATAAGCTAATTGCTCAAAATTGTCAACAAGGAATCATAGAAGTGAAACTGTAATGAAATGGTGGGAGTTCTACCACCCAGTTTATTATCAAATTTTAATAAACTAGATACCTATTGATTTAATTTGATATATAATATGCCTTGTTCCAATAAGAAACAAAGGAGATATTGAATTTTAAAGTTGCTGGACAGTGGCTAAATTCCAGCCTGCATTTTCGGGCAGTCCTAACTCATCCAAAATCTAGAAATGATTTACCTCCCAGAATTGTCCCATATTTTTAAAAAATGTAAGCGATATCCTAAGCTTCAGTTTGGTACATCACACCCCCCATTTGGCCAAGAATTGAGTGAGATATAAATGTCCAAAGTTAGAGGTAAGATTCTTAGGTTTTTTAGAAAATTGGCAGCACTTCTTTATATTTTCAACTAATGTCATGTATTTAATCATGTACCCAATTGAAATAGAATGGCGTCCAAAGGTCCAACAACCTTGGTGTACTTACATCCATTAACAAATGTCATATTATAATCATTTCTTAAGCCTCAAGTTATTGTTCAATGGTTACTTAATCCACAATTCATTTCTTTCAACACTTAGATTTTTCCATCATTAATTTCCTACCTATTCCAACCATACATATTATCCAATTATGCATTTCATATCCATTATAAGACATCAAAATAAACCACAATATATCAAAATAGGCCTAATCTCTTACATCATGAAGACCTTTTATGCATTATGGAATATATATTTTGATGATGACAAAAAGTTTACAAGAAATCTCAAATGGAAGAAGGAGCTTAAATATACAAGTGGTTAGGTATTTTTAAAATTTTTGTTACACACTATTATATCATATAGTATCTACCTACGCTCCAATGCATATCATGCTAATTTCATAATAAATAAAAAAGATTAATATTTTGTTAAAAATATGTTTTTTTTAAATAAACAATAATAGCTTTCAATTATTAAAAGGCATCAATCAGTATGTTGATTTCCATTATATCACGTGGGTTACGTTGAATAGAATATATAAGAAATAAAAAGCTATATAAAAAGTAAAACATAAAATAATAAAATACTCATATAACTTTTAATTCAAAGCAATCACCATATTGCTTTCAGTTTCACGTGGGTTAGCTTTTCAAATTCAGCTTTCTTAAAAATAATAAAATAGTAATAAACTATGAAGCACCGAAATTTCAAAAATACTGACGTGTCGTGTCCGACACTTCCTGACACTCTTGGACACTCCGACACTCTAACACGCATTATAGAAATTCAAAAAAAGGTTTAAAGGTTGCGTTGCGTGGAGTTTTTAGTTCAAACTATTAGATTCGTTAGATTATGATTATTATTTTTTTGTGTTTAATATAAATATTTGAGATATCTTATGTTTCTTTACAAAATTTATGAATATTATAAGTTTAGATTCATTTTTTGTTAAATTATTGAATATTAAATATAATATACATTACATAAATGAAAAATATTATTTAATATCAAAACGTATCGAAATCTAACATTTTTTAGAATTAACGTGTCAGAGTGTCGTGTTGTATCGTGTCACATGTCCCGTGTCGGTATCGGTGCTACATAGGTAATAAATATTGAAAAAGGAAAATGAAAGCTATCAGGTTTTTATATAGGGTCAGCGTTTTTAAATATAATATAAAAAGGAAAAATGACTTCAACACTCACAGTTCTTTACAACCGAGAGAAAAATAAAGATTTCATGTTTTCCATTGTCTTCTTAGTTCGCAAAAACAGAAAACAAGATTCTTCCTTCTTGTATCTTCAAGAAAGCTTTAACTTTGAGTTCCCCATTTCAATCACCGGAAAACCCATTAAACCAAGACTACATCCAAGATTGCTTCTTCTTTGTTCTTTCTTTGTTTTCCTCTTGAATGTTCTGAGGTCACAACTTCCCCTGTATGTGTGGGAATACTGTTCGATATTGGTTTTTGAGAAAATCTGATAGGGACAAAACATGGTGGACATCAACCGGAATAATCTGTTCGAAGGTGTAGGTCTAAGAGAGCTAAGAATTTCCAGGTTCTTTAACTGAAATATTTGGGACCTTTTTATGGTATACTCAAGAAACTCAAATCCTTTGTGAGTGTTTGATTTAAAGCATTTAATCTGAAATTTTCAGATCTATTATTTCATATGCTTTAGGGATTTTGAGTTGTTTAATCTGAATGTCAAATCTCTTGAGTTGTTCATTTGTATAAAGATTTACTGTTAAAATCTGGAATCTAAATTTTCTATTTAAATTGTGATATTTTCTGTTTAAATCAAATTTCTTGGTGTCCATTGATTAGAAAATTAATTTTGTAATATCCAAACTCCTTTGTGCATTAATTGTAGAGATTTTAATACATATGTCATTGGTTTAATTTTCTTCTTATGGCATAAATTTGTGGATCTTAGTTTGATATTAGCTTGATATATTTGGTGTGATAGGACACTGTATTTTTGAGTTATTTCACTTGTTACAGTTCTGAAAAATCCTGTATTGGTTGTTAAAGTGGAGTAGTTACGTGTTGTAAATCTATCTTAGGTGTGTGGGTGCAACCGTATGGGTTAGCGATCTTGTACTTGGCTTGAGAGTGTGTCTCAAGGCCTTGAGCCTCAAGAATCCACTAGGAAGAGTGGATGTCTTGTCTGAGAGAAGTTGGTGAACTCCGTAAGTTCGGCTTGAGATGGTTCTTAGAGCTTGGAGCAGTGTAGGCACTAGGAAGGTTTTTGATATCTTGTTTAATTGTTTGTGAGACGCGTGTTTGTAAAACAGATACACTTGTGATAAATAACACATCCGCAACTACTTCAGTCTGAACGTTGCACCCTACTTAGGCTTAGTGGGTATGAACATGATATATCATGTGTCTCTTGTCTATTTGATTTAATTTCTTAATATTCTATTTTTGAGACAAAAAGTAACACCACTTTTGGTTTGTTATTGTTTTTCCTATAGAAATCTTCTGATATATTTTGAAAGTACTATAGCACCTTATTGGTTATGATATAATTGTTGTAGCACTTAAACAATTTTCTGGTATTTGGAAATTAATCATTTTCTGTTTTAAGTAAGAAAGATTGTTGTTGCGTTTGCTCTGTAAAATAAAAGGTCATGTACTTTCCTATTTATATACATCATATAGAAATCACTTTGGGCATATAGGGACCTAAGGTAAAATTAGTAAAATGGTTATAGTTGTGTGATTGTTATATGTACTGAACTTATAAAATAAATTGATAATTGTCAATTTTGTTGATTTGGTGTGGAGATTAAGCTTATAGTTTAACTTTGTCTAGACTTTACAGATTTAAGGATCTACTAAGATAAAAAATTTAAAAAAATTTGGAAACACCTATTCACCCCCTCTAGGTGTTCTCCTGCTTTTTCTTGTAAAGAAGCCACTTGCCCAACACATTATGCATCCATCATTAATTACATGTCCAAATGCCAAATAAACATAATTAGGATTACATCACTTGCTTCAAACTAAATAAATATACATTAGACATAATATATACCAATCACATCAAATGTCTCAAAATAACAAAAGTGGACTTAGACAACTAACACATGAACCAAACCCCAATCATGGTATACCTCAAGCAATACAACAACATAAGGTTCATGTGCTAAGTCCATCATACATCAAAATACATCCACCAAATATACATCATGAAATCCAAAATGTGCCGAATACAAATGCATCATGGCACCCAAAATAATAACAACCCATGACCCTACTCGAACGTCTTGCCCTGGGCTCCTCCAGTACGCTTAGTGGTACTTGAAATGGTTGTCCCCCAAACACGAAGTGAGATAAAAAATTTGTAAACCAAGGGTTAATTTTTTTGTATTTTTTCAGGTTATTATGGTAATTTTATTGAATGATATAAAAAAAATATACACTCCACTTTCAATAGTTCACTCAATGTGCATAAACAATAATAAAAGTATATTATGTTTTTCATACATCAATCATAATCCAACGGGCACATCCAAGAACATCTATCAAGGATCATCATTCAAAGACCCCATCATATAACTCCTTTTGAGACTTTTCACTCAATGTGCATAAACAATAATAAAAGAGTGCTCATCATATAATCCAACGGGATAACAACTCTAAGGTATCATACCAACTGGAACTCTCTCCATAAGGTATCATACCAGAGACCTATCCAATTGAATTCCCCATAATCATGCATTCTAGTGGCCACAGAACACACATATATATACACACACACACACACACACACACACACATATATATATATATATATATATATATATTTATATAGCACATAAACATATCCAATGATGCATGACCATATTATTTCAAACATTATCATCAATCACATTCCCATCCATTCCTCCTAATGGAGCATGCTTAAACACATTAACCCCAAGACCAAAAGTTTACTTGATAGTAGGTTTCCTCTTTGCCTCACTTCCTTGTCCAACAAGTAAGCTCACAAAAACCTTTACACAAGATAACCTATACAAGGTTTACCATACCTATCAATAATTGGGTTAAATTCCAAAATCATCCATTCAATGGTTATCAAACCATACAACACACATTTAAATGTAAGTCAAAAACTTACCCAAATCCTTGATAGTTAGCAACCAATGGCTTCCAAAGCACAACGTCAATGCTCAACCTTCCACCAAAGAGTCCAAGGACTTCAACCTACATAATCATACACCTCAATGATCAACACAAATCTTGACAACACAAAATACAAACAACATGAAATTATCCCTCAATCCATGCTTAGGTTTCGGCCAAAACCACAAGGAAAGTCACATTATTGGTTTTAATTTCATTCAATCATCCTTATAGCTTCATCAACACACAACTCCATCATAGCATACCATAACCATCTAATACCACATTTCAACACTTTTTCTCACAACAGTTTCAGTCCAAATGACAAAGTCGGGTTTTTAATTGATTTTTATTAATCATTTGGCATTGTGAACATACTTTATAACATACACAAAGTCACCAATCCATTTAAAACAACCCCACCATCAACACACTTCCATGAAGGCATTCAAAAATTGATTTCCATGAAACTCAACCAAAATTAGGAAAACTTACCATCAATCTCTTGCAAATTACAAAAAGAGTGAGTTTCAAGCCTCCATTCAAGTAAAACCGCTCTCAAACACTTATGGAAATCTCAAAACCGCCAATACTTATGGAAAATGATCTCCTCAAATACTCACTTTCAAAAAGTTCTCAAGACATGAAAGATGTTCACAAGAAGGAGGGGAACAACTTTCATGTTGGGAGTTAAGGCTAGAAGGGAGTGGAACTCAAGATTGAAAATTTTCAAGTTCCTTCCTTACCTATCTAACAATAGTGCTCACGGCCTTGGGAGGAAGAAGCACGAAAAGGACCAGCTTTTGAAGGCTTAAACATTTGTTTTTAATCATATTTAAGTTAGTTTGACCCTTTGGTTAAACCCCATTAGGTAATTACCAAACTATCCTTCATTAAACTTAGTCAATTACACATTTAATCTTTGTTTAAAGCTCCACTAATCCATGAATTAATCACCAAATTAAAAATTTAACATTCACCGATGTCCATTATTAGTCTACTAACAGATGAATTTTAAGTTTCCGGGTAATTTTACAATTACAATTTTACCCCTAGTTTCACTATATTGGCACATTTCCCCAAAATTCACCAAAGTCTCCTAATTTTAATTTTAACTCAATTCATCATTTTAATTATAGAATAATGTGTACTATTCATTTTATGACATCGCATTTAAGTTTAGGGTAACTTTTGCATATTTGTACTTTAGCCGCTAAACTTTCATTAAATGTACTTTTTCCCGACAAGTGACTTTGTGCACATAATTAGGTTTTATCTGATTTTCCTTTCTCCAACATGATTACCTAATTTTATAGGTTTATGTGAAATGTATTTCACAAGGTAGGTCCAAATCTGGCCAATTTTTGTCAAATTACCATTTTATCCCTAGTGGAAATTTAATCTGAATTTCAGAATTTTCACCCAACCAATCCTCCCATTAAAAGTTTTGGCAGCAATAGGAGAAGAAAATATTCGAATACTTTACTGAAATTCAAAAGGTATTTAAATAATTTTCAAGGAGTATTTAAATACCCTCATTGGAATAGTAATTCTTTGAAATTTTCTTATTCAATTTGACGAGTGCAAGTAATGTTATACTTGAGTGGGATTCCAAATAGTTCTTCCTGATAGTATAATTAATCGAGTACTTGCGGAATAACTTTTTCTTTCATTCAATTATGACGTCATTATCATTAACCAAGTTGATTACTTAATTCAATTTCAATAGATTGCCTGTATGTAATTGCAAATAAACAACTAACTAAAGTACCTCACAATATAGATAAGTGTGTCTCTAATCACGGAACTACAACACGTAGACCGTGCATAATCCTGATAGTTTATACGACACCAAACTAGAATCATAACATAATAAACGTGGCATGGACAATCCTCATGCTCACCAAATAAGGCAACAAGCCAACAAAGTCTCACATCAAATAACATGATAATAAAGATAAAGCATGTCAGTATCCAGTAAATCATCATAAAGACATAATCTCAACTCAGCTCCGATCTCCTGCCGCCTGAGGTATCAACCCAAGTATTTCCTAAACCTGAAAACGTAACCCAAACATGGGTCTAAAAAAAGATCTCAGTAAGACAAGGGGTCCTCAAGGATTTCTCCACCCCAAGCTCACTTACATATGCAATATAAGTTCAAAAGCAGTTTAACAATATAATTTCCAAAATCAGTGCAATGCATCATATAATCATGTCATGTGTGTCAACTATTCTACTGGCCAGATAAATGCAGGACTTACATACGTCTATTACCTACATTTAGTGTAAGACGCCACTTGCATCCACCCACAGAATCACCCTATTGTATGTCTCTCACATACTCAAGAGCTCTGTCTAGGTGGAACACCACATGCATATCATAAGGCATCCACATAATAGCTCAATAGCATTGCAAATATCAATACGTGAAAACATATCATGCATATAAACCACCCCCCATGGGACATGGTGAAACCAACAATCGTAAACCGAGGACACGAAAGCTTATCTCTTAAGCAATCAATCCAAGCCAAGTTCACACAAGCTCAATGTCACCAAACAACACAATCACAGTCTGTTTATACAACAATCAATCATCAATAATCATTGCCCAAGGTTACATTAAGTGATTAAGGCTTTCCATCTTTTTTAAGTGATTTTAAGCAGTTTATGCAGGAGATATTCGAATACTCCTCGATGAGTATTCGAATACTCCAAATCTCCAGAAAGTATTCGACTACTTTCACTTAAGTATGCGAATACCACAAGGTATCCAAATACTTTTCACTCAGTATCCGAATACCACAAGGTATTCGAATACAATACTCACAGTATCCGAATACTATTCAGTATTCGAATACTTCTTCATAGGTATCTGAATACTTTTCTTCCCAGAAAAGTATCCCAATACTCCGGCAAGGAGTATTCGACTACCAAGGGATAAGTATTCGAATACTTATAAGACAGAATGCAGAATTTCGTGCATTCTCTGCATAAGTCCCATTTTAAATGTCCAAACTCGATTTGGAGTCCAATGACTCCATAAACAGATGTTCATTAACATTTTTATGACTCAGAAACTTAGTCATTAACTCAAATGATCCAAGTTTCACTTTTTAATGGATTAAACAAGCTTAAACCAAGAATATAACAAAGAGGTGATCATGGTATACCTTCAAGGCTCAAAACTTCGAAAATGTGGCAGATTAGGAGCCTCCAACACAGCTCTCCAACACTGACTTAGAAGGATCACAAAATGCAACACAAGATGGGTCCTTTGCACTCAAAGGTGGCTTCTTGAAGCCTTAAATGATAAGAACAAGGCTCCATTCATCCAAACTCAGAATTACAGCCCCAAAGTCAGCAACTCCACCTCACCACAGAGGCCACAATCTCAGAAATGAGACACTCCACACCCTCACAAGACCAACTCCCACTAGCTATAGTGTTTTGGTGAAGAGAAGAGGAAGAAAAATGGTTTCTTTAGTGAGTTTTCAAGAGAGGGCGCAATGGAACAGTGGTGGCTCAAGGCTGCTGAAGAGGACTCAGAAAACACACGTAGCAAATGGCGCAAAATCAACCTAGGGTTTAGTGCCAAGCCTTATATAGCCCACTTAAGTATTAATCACATTGTATTAGCGTTAATAGCTACACTTAGTATTTTAATCCCAAACTTAGGATTCTAAACCTTCCCATTTTTCTAAGATTTGTCATATTTTTATTTTACTTTTCGCAGCACATTTCCGGTACGCGCTTTTACATAGCCAATATGAGTTCTGGCACCATTTCTCATTATTTTGACTTGAAACTTGTTATCCTAGTCTTATATATATTTCTAGGAATATTCATGCACTTATTATAATTTTCTGAGATACTTCATCGGTATTCGCTTATACTGTGAGCAGAAACGGTATCTGCACTTTTCGTCAGAAAAGCGACTTCAATGTTATTAATACTTTCTATAATTATTTAAGCCTTCTCATAATTATTAGAGTCAATTATGAAATTATTTCATTAATCTCATAATGATTTATTTAAATTCCTTAACTAACGGTGCGTATTCTTACACATTTAATATTGCAAAAGCAAAATAGTTCAATGTTGATGAGTAGCAATACCTTGATGATCTGCTTAATTATATTGGGGTCGAAAAAGGACAAATGGTAATCCATTTAGATCAGTATATGGACTTCTTATTTTTATCAGCTATATCTGTGGATTCTGGTAGGTTGTGCTTCTCTGTGAACTCAACCATCTTGATGTTTATCATCTAATGTGTAAAGCGCTTGTATCATAATCAAGCAGACTTTCCACCTCCCTCGTGCTAGAGCCTTTGAACATTTTGTTGAATAATAATAATATCTTGTATTTGAACCTTTAGAAATATAATGGTGCTACCAATATGCAAACAAGCAAGGGTTCAGGTAGAATTGTGAAACATGTTGATATGTTGTGTTCCCTAGAGATGGCCAGAACACAAAGAATGAGTGAGAACTTTAATGCCATTTCTGCATGAGAGAAAAGAGAATGAGAAAAGTGAGGATTGCAGGACTAAAGAGAAATATTTCAGAATTGGAATGTGAAAGGGTCCTACAACTTGATTAGCTTTACATTTTCACCAGACATACGTGAAATGAATGTGAAAATCTAAGTACTCGAAAATGAGAAGCAACAAAAAGTATTAGCACATACAATGTCATGAGCAGGATTTCTTGCTCATCACTTGAATTTATCCCAAAGAGAACAACAAATGAATCTTGTGTTAATCACTCAGAAATAACTTTTTAACCAAATGTATTTGTAAAGAACCAATTCAACTCAAAAACTTAAGTTCTTGGGTGAGGCTACATTAGTGGTTTTATATATATCTGAACACGTCCCCTCACACGAGAGCCCATTAGGCTTGAAAGGTGGACAATGCATAGGCCGAACTACCTCTGCGAAGAAAGAAAGTCCATTAGAAAGAAAGTGGGGGCGGTGAGGATCGAACCCGGTACAACGAGGCTTTGATACCATGTAAAGAACCAATTCAACCCAAAAGCTTAAGCTGTTGGGTGAGGCTACATTAGTGATTTTATATATCTCAAGAGTATTACTTCTTGAAATGAAATAACTTAATGGAGAAACAAATGTGTTCAAATTAGGGAACCCACAAAAAAATGGAAGGTCGTTGCCTACTACATCACAGAAACAATAAAAAAGAAGGAACATCTATGTATTGGAAATTGAAGAATTTAAAGATGGTAAGGAACCTGAGCCTCTTAACCAGAGGTCTCGAGTTCGAGCTCCGGTAATGGAAAAAAATGATTTGGGAGAGCCGCCCCCGAAAGGGTCCGACGGTGCTCGATGGATTCGGAAGATACCTTTGAATTTATTCAAAAAGTTATATGTCATTTTAAGTGAAAGAAAGATACTCATACTAATAGGAAGATCTGAACTGTAATAGAGTTCGTTGTTCTGTTGATAATTTCCTTTTCAGTAAATTGTCAAGTTGTTATAATCTATGTAGCACCGATACTGACACGGGACACGTGACACGATACGATACGACACTCCGACACGTTAATTCTAAAAAATGTTAGATTTCGACACGTTAGAACACGTTTTGATATTAAATAATATTTTTAATTTATGTAGTGTTTATTATATTTAATATTCAATAATTTAACAAAAAAATAAAACTAAACTTATAATATTCATCAATTTTGCAAAGAAACATAAGATATCCCAAATATTTATATTAAACTCAATAAAATGGTAATCGTAATCCAACGAATCTAATAGTTGGAACTAAAAACTTAACGCAACGCAACCTTTGAACCTTTTTTTTGAATTTCTATAACGCGTGTTGGAGTGTCGGGGAGTGTCGGAGTATCGGGAAGCGTCGGACATGACACGTCAAGGTCTTTGAAATGTCGGTATTTCATAGGTTAAAATATACTACAAATTTTGTTTACCAAAAAAAAATATATATACAGAAAATTTAGAAAGTCTTTTTTCTGGACCAAAATTCCTTGTTCTTGCTTTTCTGATCCAGTTATATCAACAACATTAGCCATTAAAAGTGAAAACGCGGTCAATGTGTTTACCCTAGTCTTTTACCCACCTACATCTAAAATCTAAATCCCAAACATGTGCAGGGACTTAATACCATTACTGTTGATTATCCATTTGGCAACGCATGAGAACATCAAATATTTGATCTATTTAATAGCCTCTTTGAATCCTCTTATTTTTAACCTAGAAGCTACTTATAAGCTAAAGCTAAAAGCTGTTTGGTTTAGTAATTATATAAAAAATTTAGCTTAAAAGCATATATTTCAAGAAAACAATCTCTCACTATCTCTATAACTCTTCATTAAAAAAAAACACAAAATCCAAGGAAAACAGATAAGAGCTTAAAAAAAAGCTTCTAGGAGGAGCTTTTAGTTTTCAGCTTTTTTCTTCATTATATAAAAAAGAGCTTTTCATTATAAGAATTTTTCCCAAAACTTATTTGGCCTAGCTTATACTTATAAGTAACTTTTAACTTAAAAAAGAGGATCCAAGCAGGCACTAAGCCGTAGGTTTGGTCTAATAGTAAGAAATTTGAATAATTTGTATTAGGGTTATAAGTTCAATTTGTTGGAAATTGACCACACACAAATCGAAAATGAAAAAAAAAAAAGATAATAGACACATCGATTTACCCTGGTTCACCCAATTGAAAACGTAAAAGTAAAAGAGCGGGACCCTAATTGCCTTTCCGCTGACCCCAACAACTAGCCATCATCAACATGCGAAGTATGAGCCATACTCAACACAATTCTCACTTGTATAAAAAAATAATCTATTTGAAAAAGGAGTTAATGTTATTAATGCTATATTATGTTAAACTTCACACGAGGAAATCCGATGGTCAGTTTGAAAAAGTGATCAACAACATTAATTTCTTACATAACACGCTTAGGATTAGGTTTATTTCGGGGGGCCAGGCCAGCACGGAAACAATACTTGAGGATACATATTTGTTGCTCAACAATGATCTTTGATAGGCACAATTAAACCTTGAGAAAGTTTTGAAGGGCGATGAAATATAACCACCATAAAAAAATTATAATCTTTTAATATTTGTTAATAATTTTATTCTCTTAATATTATATATTTTTAATTAATTATAATTCTGTTGCCAATGGTGAATTATAATAAGGGGAAAGTATTGTAAAAACCAAGTAGTGTTACTACCGAACAATTTCACCGTTAGATCGATTATATTGATCCATCAGTTATATTTATTTCCATCTTTGTATCGTTATGATTTCCCGTATTTAAAGTGAAAACATTAAATATGGGAAATCATAACTATATAAGGGTGGAAATAAATAATATAAAGTACTGAATATGAGGAATCATAACCATACAAAGATGAAAATAAATATAACCGTTAGATCAGCAAAATCAATCTAACGGTGGAATTGATTGGTAGTAACATTGGTAATAATACTACTTGATTGTTACAATATCTTATAATAATAATAATAATAATAATAATAAGGAAAGAATCTGAAAAATTATCAAGAATCTGTGTTAGTTTCCCAAGTATTCTCCTCTCTTGATTGTCTCTTTCTCTTTCTTAATCAATTTCCCTTCTTCCACTCTTTTCCCTCCTTATCCATAATCAACTCAAAATATTGAACTTCTTGCATGAGTATTACATTCGTGCCTTAAATAATTAGACCGATGCCACGTGACCCGCTACATCGATCTTTGTAATACTTTATATATATATTAGGCTATATATAAGTGAAAATCAAATACATAGCCTAATACAATTTACCAAAACCTTCCACCACTAGATCAATCTTAATGACTTATATCTTTGTAATACTTTAGTATCATATTTTGAATATTAAGCTTTCGGGAAAGGAAAACAAAAAAGGTAATATTCTTGCAATTACTAAAGTTATAAATATTAGATAAGGAACTTGAGGAAAAAAAATTGGCAGCTTACCGTCTGATTTTTTTGTTTTCAGAAAAAAATGGAAAATAAGATATTGATTGTAAAAAAATTAAAACAGGTTCATTTAATTATAATTAAAATTAAAATTGAAAAGTTAAATTACTTAACCATGTCTCATTTTTTATACATCCATATGATAATTGTATACATTTTTAAGTGCAATTTTAACACATATATCGCTCCTTTAATTGATAAACTTTTAAAT
Organism: Gastrolobium villosum; assembly: GCA_032173675.1. Classification (NCBI taxonomy): domain Eukaryota; kingdom Viridiplantae; phylum Streptophyta; class Magnoliopsida; order Fabales; family Fabaceae; genus Gastrolobium; species Gastrolobium villosum. Next base: position 45,909 of record JAVKPL010015099.1, on the reverse strand, counting down.
TCAGGCCTTTGATTGGTTTTGAACTAAAAGGTTGAGTTATTCTCCCAAAAAAAAAAAAAAAAACTAACTAAAAGGTTGAGTTCCTCTAATTATAATTTTTCTCGCACATGCACATGTGAAGAATTTTCTTTCTTTTCCTTTTTAATTTTTTGGGTATAAGAGTAAAGAAACTCTTGAAGAAAGAGAGGAGAGAAAGGAAAGAACTCATACTGAAGAATGTGTAAAATGTATTAATCGATCCACTGGTTACAAGTAAGGCAGGTACATATATAGGCATGCAAACAATGCAGCCTCTACCCTAGTGCACAACCGCACACACTAACCATAACACTAACAACCTCTAACCAATACTAACAACCTCTAACTAACTCTAACATCCTCTAACAGATTCTAACAGACTTGAGAGGGAATCCAGTGTGACAAATGCATGACATTATAATGCAACCAAACACAGCAGTGATGCAACCGAACAACAGTTGCTAATATCCCCCTGCAAACTCAGCTGTGGAGAGGTTGGACAACATCGTGAACACTGAGTTTGTCACGCAATTCAACAAAACGAGGAGTAGAGAGAGGCTTGGTGAGGGTGTCTGCAAGTTGAGCTGTTGAAGGAACATGAGACACATGAAGAGTATTGGCTAAGACCCGTTCTCTAACAAAGAAAATATCGAGCTCCATATGCTTAGTTCTGGAATGCAACACAGGATTGTGAGACAAGGCAACAGTGCTGAGATTGTCACAGTAAATATGAGGAACAGTGATAGGAACATGCAATTCGTGAAGGAGAGACTGAACCCATAAGACTTCTGAGGCAGCAAGAGCCAGGCTACGATACTCAGCCTCAGTAGACGACCGAGCAACCAGAGTTTGCTTCTTAGACCACCATGAAATGAGATTAGGTCCAAGGAAGAGACAGGCACCCGAAGTAGAACGACGATCATCAGTGTCACTGGCCCAATCAGCATCACAATAAGCAATGAGGGACAAGCTGGAGCAAGGGCGAACCGGTTTCAACAAAAGACCATATGTGATGGTGCCTTGAAGATAACGTAAAATCCGTTTAACAGCACTCCAATGATCAACCAAAGGTTGTGCCATAAACTGGCAAACTTTATTCACAGCGAAGCTAATTTCTGGACGTGTGATAGTTGCATATTGAAGAGCTCCAACGACTGACCTGTAAAGAAAAGGATTGTCATAGTAGTGTGAACCATGTTTGGTTAACTTGCAGCTGGTACTCATAGGAGAAGATATGCTTTTGGCATCAGATATGTTTGCCCGAGCTAACAGCTCTCTGATGTATTTGGACTGAGAAAGAGAGAGAGATCCAGTAGAGTGTCGCTTAACTTCAATCCCCAAGAAGTAGGATAAGTGTCCAAGATCTTTGAGAGCAAATTTAGAGTTCAAAGCAGTAACCAACTGTGTAATATATGAAGCATCATTGCCTGTAACTATGATATCATCCACATAGATTAAAACATAAGTGGAGTTGTGATTCTGATGAAGAGTAAACAAAGAGGGATCACATCTACTGCCTGTAAAGCCAAGCTGATGAAGAGCAGTTTTCAGTTTATCAAACCAAGCTCTTGGAGCTTGTTTTAAACCATACAAAGCTTTGTGAAGTTTGCAAACTAATGAACGATCAGTGACCTCAAATCCTGGGGGCTGAGTCATGTAGACATCCTCAACTAAATCACCATTGAGAAAAGCATTATTAACATCCAATTGTCTCAACTGCCAGCCATAGGTAAGAGCCAATGTAAGCATGATACGAATTGTCACTGGTCGAACCACAGGAGAGAAGGTTTCTGTGTAATCAAAGCCTTCTTGTTGATGAAACCCCTTGGCAACAAGACGTGCTTTGTATCTGTTGACAGTGCCATCAGGATTCTCTTTGATTTTGAATATCCACTTGCAGCCAATTGCTTTTCTGTGAGAGGGAAGCGTGACAAGAGACCAAGTGTTGTTAGACTGGAGAGCACGGAATTCAGATTGCATAGCCTCTACCCATGGAGGACTGGTCAAGGCTTGCTTCACAGTTAGAGGTTCCATATGAGTGAGAAGAACAAGAGACCGAGCTAAAGCTTTAGACCGTGTGATGACTGATCGAGGTGAAGAAGGAGATGGAGCAGACACTGATGGTTGATAGTCAGATGAGGAAGGAGGCAGAGGAGATGAGGTAGATGAGGAGTGGGATACAGGAGATACAGAAGTAGACTGATCAGAGGAAGCAAAAGGAACAATTTGAACCGCAGGAATAGGTGAGTTAGAATGACTATGTGTCGAAACACAAGGTGCAGCTGTAGTTACAGGCATGACAGGAGTGGACATGGAAGCTGAAGTAGAAGAATCATGTGGTGTTGAGACAGAAGTCTGTAAGAAGGAATGGTGAACAGGTGATAGATGGTGTGTATGGGATGAGACATCAGTAGGAGTGGAAGAACAAGAATGATGCACATTGTATCTTGGTAAGACAGTGAGAGGAGGAACAGGAGAGGTGATGAGAGGTGGAGAACTAGTTGTGACATTCCACAAGGAAAAAGGAAATTTGCTCTCATGAAACAACACATCTTTTGAGACATAGACACGACCATCTTGAGTTTGACACAGATATCCTTTATGATTGGTGGCATACCCCAAGAATAGACACTCTTGAGAACGAAAATCTAGTTTGTGTTTGTTAAAGGGACGAAGAAAAGGGAAACAAGCACAGCCAAAAACTTTAAGAAACTTGTAATCAGGTTGCTTGTCATACAATTTTGTGAAAGGGACAGCAAAATTCAAAGCTGCAGTGGGTAACCTGTTAATGAGAAACACAGCAGAGATAAAAGCATAGTCCCAATACTTTAATGGAAGAGAAGCATGAGACAACATTGTCAAACCTGTCTCAACAATATGTCGATGCTTTCTCTCAACCACACCATTTTGATGATGAGTATGAGGACAAGCCACTCTATGATTAATACCATGAAGAAGGAGAAATTGTTTAAAAGATCGAAACTCACCTCCCCAATCAGTTTGGATTGACTTAATAGGTAAATTAAACTGTGTCTTGATAAGAGAGTGAAAATTTTGAAACGTGGATAGAGCTTCAGACTTTAACTTGAGAGGATATATCCATGTGTACCTAGTGTGTGCATCAACAAAGGATATGTAGTAAGTGTACCCCATCACAGATTTAATAGGTGCAGGTCCCCACAAATCACTGTATATCAATTCAAAAGGTTGAAGATAAACAGTAGTGGATAAGGAAGAAGGTAACCGATGAGCTTTTCCAACACAACATGCTGAACAAAAAAGATCCATTCCTTTATTGCTAACACCAGGTATATTACAAGTATGAAGAATAGACTTTAGAGCATCCTTATGTGGATGTCCAAGACGACAATGCCACAAAGACAACATGAAACTACCTAATTCAGAAGTTGTATCACTGTCAGATTGATTGTTATTACATTTTGGTAAAGATGAAGGTGTAGAAACAATATTACAGGTTGAGACTATAGATTTCAACGAGTCCTGAGGAGTATATGACAAATGGGAAGTATTCTGAGAAGCACGAGTGAGGCCTTGATGCAGATGAAAGTCTGTGAACTTGTAGAGACCACTAGAGTCCACTTGACCTTCAAGTAAAACTTGATGAGACTCCTGAGATTTCACAAGACAGAAAGTAGGGTGAAATTCAAAATACACAGAATTATCCTTAGCAAACTTACTCACACTGACAAGATTTTTCATAATTGAAGGCACAACTAGCAGATTCTTAAGATGCAAGTGTGTGTTTGTGTGCAAAGGAGATGGAACAAGTGAAGAACCAATAGCTGTTACAGTTAAACCTTGACCATTTCCAATCATGATTTGATCTGTGCCACTCAATTGCTGACTTTGAAGAAGATTGAGAGGATTTGAAGTAACATGGTGTGTGGCTCCAGAATCAGGATACCAATCATGTGTGGAATCTGTTGCAGGTGTAGGTAGAATTCCAGGCTGAGTAGCAATCAAGGCATGTGGTTGAGAATGACTGTTCTGATTTCGAGTATACTGAAAAGCTCGATTCTGTTGAGAAGAATTGTTATGAGGTTGAGTATACTGAGGAGCAAAGTACTGTGAATTATGATTTGGCTGAATCATAGGAACAAAATTCTCATCAAACCGATGCCAACATGCATGAACATCATGACCAAACTTATAACACAACTGGCATTGAGTGTTTGAGCGTTCTCCTCGTCCTCTCCCTCGATTGAAACGAGCACCATATCGTCCTCTTCCTCTGTTAGGTGCATAGAATCGACTGGAAGTATTATAACCAGTAACTTGTTCCTGATTGTGTGGAGATGAAGCAAACTGAGTCTCAATGACTTTGTTATTATCATTGTCTACCTGTTTGTCTGTCATGTGCTTTTGTAGTGTGAGATTGACAGCAGCATTTTCCGAGATCAAAGATTCCGATTGTTTTGCTAAGATCTGTTCATGTGTAAGGAGTTGAATTCCTAGATCTTCAATGGTGTAAGGATTTTCTCTAGCATTGACAGTTGCAACAAAAGCTACATATTCTCCTGGTAGTCCTCCAAGAATGATATCTGTTCGTTCCTCATCACTCAAGGGACTACCTATAGCCTTGAGAGAATCACAAATACCTTTGATGCGTGAGAGAAATTCCTTTGCTGTCTTAGAACCTTTTTTGATTGAGTGAAGTTCAGACCGAAGTAATCTAGCTTTTGACTTCATCATACCTTGAAAGAGTCTGTGTATCTTGTTCCATGCTTCATAAGAGTGTTTTACTCCGAGAATTTCATTGACAACTGATTCAGAAATAGTTGATAAAAGCCATGACAAAAGCATTGAGTCTTGTGTGATCCAATCCACATATTCTGGATTCTGAATTCCATTTAGCAAATCTTCTTGTGACAGAAACTGAAGAGGTATTTTAGGATTGACTAGAAAGCGATGCATTTGGTGAGAGGTGATGATTGGCTCAACAATTTGATTCCAGAAGAGATAATTCTCTTCGGTTAACTTCACTGTGATTTGTTGGTTGAACAGCTGCGGTGCTTTGATCTCTGTTGCTCGATTCTCCATGCTTGCAGTTTGATTTGTTGCAGATCTGTGGTTCGAATCTGGTGTGATAGGAGCTGTAGCGGAAGACATGATAGAATTCTATATGATTCAGGCCTTCAAGAAGAAGGCTCTGATACCATAAAGAAACTCTTGAAGAAAGAGAGGAGAGAAAGGAAAGAACTCATACTGAAGAATGTGTGAAATGTATTAATCGATCCACTGGTTACAAGTAAGGCAGGTACATATATAGGCATGCAAACAATGCAGCCTCTACCCTAGTGCACAACCGCACACACTAACCATAACACTAACAACCTCTAACCAATACTAACAACCTCTAACTAACTCTAACATCCTCTAACAGATTCTAACAGACTTGAGAGGGAATCCAGTGTGACAAATGCATGACATTATAATGCAACCAAACACAGCAGTGATGCAACCGAACAACAGTTGCTAATAAAGAGTTAGCATTTGTTAACTGGGGAAGGCGGATTTACGTCGCCCTCCCAAAATAAAAATAAAAGATTTATCATCTATCATTTAACATGATCTGATAAAATTTCTTACACACATAACATTTTGTGGGGCCCACAGCAAAAAAAAAAACTCTGGCACGCAAAACGAATCACTATAACATAACACAATCATTTTTCCTACAACATAACTCTTATGAAACTCAAAAATAAAATCAAGTACCGGAGAGAGTCAGGTTATCACGTGAGTTATTTCACAAGTTGCTAAAACAATAATATTTTACGGGTTCAATTTTTCTACGGCGGCTTTACATGCATGCAGCAGTCATAAATTTTCCATATATATAGATTAAATTAAACATAAAAAATTATAATCATACAAAAGATAAAAATATTAAATATGTAGAATCATAATCATATACCTGTCATTGTTGCACGTGCAACAGCTTTAGATATGATTTTACCATATTTTAAACAACAAAGAAAAACACAATATATATATATATAATATATATATATATATATATATATATATATATATATATGAATGAGTAGAGTTACGTTATTTTGACAAAAATTTTGTTTTATAAACTTACAAACTACACTATGTCTGATCAGTAATACTCTACTCAAGAGTGTAATACCGGTTAGACATAGTGTAATTTTTAAGAATTTGTAAACAAAAAATTTGTAAATATAATCTTCCTATATATATATGAGTTTAAGATTTCTATTTTTACCTCTCACATAAAAATAAGTGAATCTCAATAATATTTTTCCTCTCTTCACTTTATAATAGGACTCACAATTCCGTGAGTGTGACAGAAAAAAAAAATAAAACTCTATAGCAAAAATAAAAATATTTCTATATATATATATTGGAAAAATGTTTATCATTTTAAATGACGTAAATTTTTATCATTTTAAGAGAGAAATATAGACACATAAATTTCTTTTATTTAAATTTTAAATTAAAAAAACCACTCACTTTCTCTCTCCAAATGATTTCCATTTTTTGTGTCTATCTCTCTTTTAAAATGACATAACTTATGTCATTTAAAATGACAAACACCAAACCCTATATATATATATATATATATATATATCTATACATATATATATATATACATGTATATACATATATATATATATACATATATATACATATACATATATATACATATATATACATATACATATATATATATATAGATGTATACATATATATATATATATACATATATATATATATATATATATACATATATATATATAGTAAAGGATAAAAACTACATGATGATAAACTACAGACACGACCAAAGCATCTACCATTAACTATGCACATTTTGCCAAAAGAAAATAGAGCAATATGAATTCAAGTACAGTTCTACAAGCATGGTCGCCTCACCTAGAATATAATTACTTTAAACGAGTAGTTTTTTTTTTCAAACAGCAGGATTGAATTGGTTTTGAGTGACTCAGAAAGGAAATGAATCTGTTAACTTCTCCTTATAGTCCTCTGAATCAACATTTTTGTTTTTATTTAAGTCAAGCTAGGTAACCTGCATGGACACACACAGACGAACTCAAATGAGTAGTTTTCAACAACAAAGGAGTAAAAAGACAATCCAAACTTTCTACGGACAAACGGCTTGAAAATCCAAGAAAATATTTATTAATTAAAAGAATATATTTTAAGATGAATAAGTTTTTAAGTTCTAGTTTATAAAGAACATTTTCAGATTTTACTTGTTATAACTAATTATGCAATATTGATTGAAATTAAAAAAAATAATCTTTAGTTTCACTTCTAAAATAAAATTCCACAAACCCTCCCGTAAAATTCAATATATGCTTTACACGTTTATAAGAATCAATTTTCATAAAAAAATCCAATATACCAAGCTACTATTCAACATAATTTTGGAATATTATTAATTTTTTGGGAGATATATATATTATTTGCATAATTTCGACTTGAGTGTTTAGAAAGTCAAAGGTTCTCTCCAGTTTTCGATCTTAAAAGTTTAAACCTTAACTTTTAAACATTACGATTAGTGCCTGTTGAGTTGTTGTTTTATTTATAATTGATCTTTGAGTTTTTTCTTTTAGAAATATTTGAATAGGTTCATTGTTTTGCGACTAGTCCGATTCGGGATAAGTCCAGGATTAAGGTTTTAAATTTCTCAAAAATAATACCGGAAAGGATCCAACACATGTATGGTGTATGGTTGTATGGTTGAAGTAAAATAATCAACCAATACTTCCGTCCACACATAAGCCTTAGATGATGTATGGTTGAAGTAAACTAACCCCAACTTGAGAGATGTGTCACTATAATCCTCTTCAGGAAGATAAGATGAACTGCTAATAATGCATTCCAATTGTTGCCTTTGTCCATATATAATGCTCGGTACCTAAAATTTACATGGGTTCCATTATTATATATACTGAGGATTCCTCTATCTGGGAGATCGTACACAACTATTAAACAGGCAACAGTATGAAAAGCCTATCACCTGTTTCAATTTTTGGTTTTCTTCCATCAGTTCCTCTGCCTGTATGAGCAATACAATGAAACATTATAGCAGAGAGAGGGTGTCAAGTCGAAAAGAAAGCAGCAGCAGCTTGAATCCTCTTAACATCAATTATATATGCAAAAGTAAAATTCACTCTTTTTTGTTTTTTGGTATAACATGAAGGTATCCATATTCAACCTCTTCCGGTCGTTCTCGGAGTATGGCCCGAAGGCTATCCTCATTGGAATTGCGGGTGCATTGAGTTCGCTACCGGAATAAAGATGAGACTAATCCCCTTTCAAGGACAGAGACAGTCTATGACCCCCAAAGATTTTCTAAAAAATTGCTTGAAACAGAGTTTGAATCCCCAACTCAAACAAATCCTTGGAAGGTCAGTTGCCAACTTAAGTATCTTGTGCGTTTAAAAATTCACTCTTTATGCAAAAAAAAAAAAAAAATCACTCTTTTGAGTATTATCTTTTCAATATCTCTTAGATAAATTATCAGTGCCACCGAATAATAAATACCATTGGCGTAATTTCTTTCATATCTTTCCTTATTGTTTAATCATATAACTTCAACTGATTGAAATAGAACAGATTATTTACAAAATTAAACCCTTATGTGTTAAAAAGAAATTAAAGAAACAATTCTCCTATAAGCTTTAGGTAAAAGAACTTTTTATAGGTTTTATATTATATTATTCCTACAAGAGCATTATACAATTGAAGTGTGAATAATTTACCGGCCAAGTACATCAAGAATTCATTCTTTTAGGGTTTGAAATAGATTTTTTTCTTCTTCTTAGATTAAGGCCCACCACACCAAGAGCCATTCTTTTTAGAGTTTGAAATATGGAAATTAAACTCTTAGGTGAAGATACATTGTTGATTTTTATATTTATATTATGGGAAATAGAAGTATAATGTTATAGGAAAATTGTTATGTTATAGAGATAGAGATTGTGGGACCCTCTGTAACCAAAAAAAAAAAAAAAGAGATTGTGGGACCCTATTGTTCTTTTGTTTTTTGAAAACAAGTGTAGGTCCAATAATCTCTATCTATTACATAACCTAACAACTTTCCTACATCATTATACTTCTTTTTTTCTCTTATATTATACTTCTAACACATCCCATTACACAAGAACTTGAAATGTAGACAATATACAAGATTATTAAATAAATGAAACGCAACAAAGATTGAACTCAAGATCACTTGGATAATGTACAAGTCCCTTTTTTGGTTTGTCGTATGCAGGTTTTTAACTTACTTTTTTTATTTTTTACTAGAAAATGGAGTGGTAAGATTCAAACTCCTCACCACTTGGTTATAGACTATAATACCATGCAAAATACCAATTTTCTTTTTAAATCCAGGCCTACCACACTAAGAGGTTTTTTTTAGGGTTTGAAATATGAAATTAAACTTTTTATTCGAAGAATCGAGACAATAAGAATCAAACCCTAGACCTATTGGATTGTAGAAGCTCCTAATATTATGTAAAGAACCAATTTTTCTGAAAGCTAGCTTTTAGGTGAAAGCAACTTTTATTAGTTTTATACTATCTAATTCATTGAAAAATAATATAATAAGAAATATATTCATACGTAAACTTTGGATTGAATTGATTTTATTTGGCATCAAAATATGTCACCAAATGTTATGTCTATGTTGAACTCGCTGGCGGACCCATTTGCGTGCAGACATAAAGGGCCCGATTGATTTCTGTTCTGCAGAACAATTTTTGATTTTTAAAAACAATAAAAAAAAAAAAAGTTGTTTGGAAAAGGTGTTTTCATGTTTTCTGTTTTCAAAACAGCTTCCGTGTTTTTGTTTTAAAAACCAAAACAGCTAAGGGATGTTTTCAAAAGCTGTTTTCTTGTTTTCACGGTGGCATTTTCGTAAATACAAGGATTCATTAATGGCACTTTTGTAATTAAATCGAATTTTTTTTTTAATTTTAAATTACTTTGCGGTGGAAATCTTGTAAATATGAGGATTCATTAATGGCATTTTTGTAAATAACTACAACTTCTTTATAACTTTAAAACTAACTATATTCAAACAAGTTTTATTGTTTTCTTACTCTCAAAATTGGTTTTCAAAATTTATCCTCAAAACAGTTTTTAAAAACAAAAAAACATTCAAACACACTCAAAAAAATTTATTTAAGTTTTTTTTTCTTTTTATTAGTTGCAGGTCCTTATTTGTCTCTTGGTTCAATATATATATTAGGAGTAAATACACTTTTAAGTCCCTAACAAAAAACATGATCCCCATTTTAGTCCCTTACAAAAAAAAAATTAGTCTCGAGGTCCCTAAAAAATTTAAAGTGGATCAATTTAGTTAAAATCGTGGTCTCTCACAAATTCAAAAAAAACCTACATTAGTCCCTCAAAAAGACCAAAATGGGTCCACTTTGAATTTCATAGGGATAGGTGACTAATTTTTTTTTTATAATACACTAACGTGGGGACCAAATTTTTTGTTAGTGACCAAAAAAGATATTTATTCTTATATTAGTTAGTAACATACGGAGATGATTAAAAAATTCGGGGATGCTGTCCCCGAACCCCGCCACTACATATGCGGACATAAATTGAGAAAAAGGGAGGGGTGGGGGGGGGGGGGGGGATATTCTTGAAATGCACATAAATAATGCTAGGTTCCGTCCCTATTTCCACTATATGAATCTTTTGGCTTCATCATTGATAGCCATCTATTGTTAAAGGAAGTTAAACCTAGTCCAGATGAGTTCACTTGATCATTTAATTGCCATTATCGCAATCATGATGTATACAGGAACACTTACCACTCATTTAATATTTTACATATTTTAGATATTTTGTTTTGTCATTCACATAACCATTTTAGTTATTCTAGAGTACTTACGAAGGAAACTTTCAAAACTATGGAAATAATTGCTCTCAAATCAAAGGATGAAACTCATTAGACCGTAAATTTATAAATTATGACAACAAATATATGAGATTTGAAATGTATCAGAGGTTTGGTTTAGCATTTACCTTTCTCTGAAGGGTGCTGATCTCTTGCATAGCATTTTCATCCTGAAAGACATATATTACTATCCTATGTCAGAAGCAAGTATACATTTCCGCATAACCATAACTGATCATAATGAGAAGGTTGCAATATTGAATGTATAGGTTATCAATTTAATCCCATGTGAAGAAATGACCTAAAATACTGTGATCATAATAGGGCACAAACCTTTGCTTTTGAAACACAGGTCAAACCTCTTTTGAGTATTTCCTCTAGTTTTTGTAGTTCTTGTAATGTCAATCCTTGCAGATCTTCCCCATTCAACTGCCTGTGTTAAAGATGGAAGCAAGTCTCTCAGTACACATAGTTTTGTGTGGTGCATATGCACCTTAATTAGGTACAAAAGTACTACTAGCTCTGCAGTGTATACCTCACTTCACGAGTATTATCTTCTACTTTCTTGCGCAGCGTGTCGTTAGAGTCCCTCTCAAGCTGTGCATAAATTTCCAAAACTAAAATTTTAACTTTAATGATTTCTATATACAAATTTTGTGATGCGGCAGGATATTCTTACACTGGTGTAAGAGTTAGAACTCTTACACTGGTGTAAGAGTTAGAACTCTTACACTCAATCTTGATCATTGATCTACTTATATCCAATGGCTCACATTACTAAAAATTAGATCCCTTAGATATAATTAGGATCAACGGTCAAGATTGAGAGTGTAACTTACACTGGTGTAAAATTATCCTCGCCTTTTTTTGATTAGGCAATCAATGTACAAGACATTTCATATATACAAATTTTGTAGTATTCCACGCTAAAGCCAACCCATGAGGTTATTTTTTTTAGTGTTTCTATTCCTAGAGACGTAAGGATATAGTAAATGCTATAGAAACATGTAATATTTTTCATTCATTGGCAATGCAATTACAAGAGACACTTCAATTTATATATACGAGAGCATATGAGATGATGAGATTTTGATAAAACAAAAAAATGGGATTATGATGTGAAATTCAATGCAAGCATGTAAGAACTGTTTCATAGAAGACCCTCGAAGTTCAGTATTCAAATACACAGAGAAAAATAATCTGAAGAACCACTCTTCACCAGGTTCGTTTGTCAAAGAATATTCTGCATTTTTATTTCCAGGATCAAAAGGTATATCATGAATTCATCATTCAAACAACTAGAATAACAAGTATATGCTATTAACCTGCTGCTCAATAGATGGACGGTCCAATCTATGCGTTGCTGAATGCCGATTAAGCCTTTCAATTACTTGTTCCACACTGAAAATAACAAACAAATTATATATATTGAAATTACTCATCTAATTTTCCTTTGAATTAATGCTGCTCGTAAAATTAAAAACTTCATATTGTCATTGTATTGCTAATATTTAGGTGATCAAGAATATTGGGAATCATGTTTCTACTTTCCTTAAAGTGATAAAATCATGAAACTGTGGATCCTATTTATTTGAAGGGAGATGGAAAAGGAATTGAAATAATCATGTCTTTCCTATCTAAACCAATGGAAATATGGAAATGTTGATTGAATTATTTTTCAAAAACATTTTTTTGATTTTCAAAACAAAAATACAAAAAAAAATCCATTTGATAAGGCGTGCTTTGCAAAAATAATTCTAAAAATTATAATTGTTCTGTAGTTTTCAGAATCACATTCAGAGAACATGTATAAGTTGTTTTCGTTTTGTGCTTTAACTTTTAACTTTCAAAACAAAACAACCACATAAAAACATGTTTCCATAACTATTCTACAAAATAATTTTAAAAATAAAAAAATCAAAACACAATCAAACAAGCCCGTACATATTCGATTCCCATTCTATCAAAAGTCATTTTATCCAACCAAACATGTCACTATTGGTTAGGGCAGCAAGCCTTCATTATATATGGCCTATAGATGACTATCGATTAAATGCCTCAGAGAATAGAAATGCTACAAAATGAAAGCATTATAAAGTATTTCAGGTATTTTGTGTGAAACACAAAAGTATGATACAATTCGGAAAATACCATCCATGATTTGATGAAAGCAGTCAATCCTATACAGCTATTGTGGAATTCTCAGATACTTTACCTTCTCTGATCAAGCTTCAACTAGTTCTTGTTACATGTCATTTCAAAAGAGATAGTCATGAATCAAACACTTCAAATATTTAAACTTATTCTCTCATAAGATTACTTGCAACGTAGAACTTATTTAGACTTCAAATGTTTGCAACGTAAAAGTTTCTAGTGAAGTTATACACACGTATTGCTCCTAACTAGCTTGAGAAAATGAGTAATTGCACAAATGTATATGTACAAGAAGATTATATGTAGAATATCCATTTTGACAAATATTATGTTTTAAAGAGAAAGTTGTAAAGAGTGAAAAAATTTGTTTGGGAAAATAACAATACTAATAAGTCAAAATCTCAATATAAAAAAAAAAACTGAAAATTTTAGCATACATAGATAATGAACTCATATAGTCATAAGTTTCCTTGTCATTAATATTTATAAGGGTTTTATAATTCTCATGTAACATGAGAGTTAGAACTTTCCTACACATCCTTCGATTTTCGTGCTGATATGTGTCTCACATGATTTTTTCTAACACATGGGTCCCACGTGCTTTTTATCTCTATGACTATGAAGCTACACTTCAAAAATCCTGACGTGTCGTGTCCGACACTTCCCGATCCCCTACACTTCAACGCACGTTATAGCAATTCAAAAAAAAGATTTAAAGGTTACATTGTGTTGAGTTTTTAGTTCCAAATATTAGATTCATTGGATTACGATTATTATTTTATTGAGTTTAATATAAATATTTGGGATATCTTTTATTTTTTTTGCAAAATTTATGAATATTATAAGTTTAGATTCATTTTTTATTAAATTATTAAATATTAAATATAATATACACCACATAAATTAAAAATATTATTTAATATCAAACGTGTCCTAACATGTCGAAATATAACATTTTTTAGAATTAATGTGTCGGAGTATCGTGTCGTATTTCAATTCCTGTGTCAGTATCGGTGCTAAAATGACATGAATTTCATAAAACCCTATTTATAATAACGCAAATCCATCTTTGATTTTTCTCTCTCTACCAATAAAAAAAGGAAACATACAGGAGAATATGTACTTGAATAAGATGACTCTAGGCACTTGCAACTTCTAGTCTCAGAGTAAGTTTTCTTCTAAATAGAAAGTATATTAAAAAAGAAAGGGAAAATGATGATACTGCAATACCTCGAACTAGCATACTCAAAGAGCTTGCTAGTGTTAGAAAAGACAATGAGAGCTACATCTGCATCACAAAGGGTTGATAGCTCATGAGCTTTCTTGAAAAGCCCTTTCCTCCTCTTAGAGAAAGTCACCTGTCTGGAACTTATGTTATCGATTTTCTTGATCTGTATCCTCTTTCTAGGCATTTCCTTCTCTATGTCAAAAATCATCCAAACCATTACATCTATGAAAAATAAAAAAAGAAAAAAAAAACTTTCTCCAGATAAATATATTATACAAAGTAAATCCAATGGATTTCACATGAAATAGAGAAAGATCAGCTATTCTTTTAAAAATACCAATGTAGAGAATCATGGATCAAGACAAAACCATGTACGGCTAGATGGCTCTGGGGAAAAACACTCATTAATTCTGGAAGAAGCAACTAGAAACTTCATAATAAAATAAGCAGATAAATAATTAGTTTTATTTAGTACGTACCTTGAACTGCACTCACCTACAAATTTAAGCTTCTTTGATTAAGATAAATAATTCCTTTTCATATTGACTATACTTCTATGGAAAGTAGAAAGTACAACGAGAAAGGATGGAAGAAAAAAAATAAAAAATAAAAAAACTAGTTTATTGAAATAGAAAAACAAATAGGTCTTCTTCACGAAGAACCTAAGACCAAAGAATCCTTACCTACCGGAAAGTGGAAAATTTGCAGATAAAGAGCACTTCCAAGAAGACGAAAAAAAGTGAAAAATGGAGCTTACAATACAAGAGTGAACCAATCCTTGCCTTTCAGAAATGGGAGATAGGAAAAAAATGATTCGCGAGACCCAAAGCCCTTTATGGCCAAGTTGGTGTTTGTGTAATTGTGTACTACATTATAAATTTTTGTATTTTTTTTTTTTTTTAAAAAAAAGTTATATGGTTAGTTTTTACTTTTTATGGTTAGAAAAGTAACATTTTGATTTTCCGAAAATGATATTTATTTATTTCGTGGTTTCCAATGTGCCTCGTTTATTAATTTCCGTATAGTTGGCCATCATTCATGGTCCTTGGATGATGACACGAGATGTACCCTCGTACTCACACACAGCGTTGCCCTCGTACCTCCCTGTTTGTTGAAAGGATTTATCATGTATCGTACCACCATTTTTTAGGTAGTCCTTTAGTGTAAATGGGGGATAAAATTGAGAAAGAAAAAAAATATTAGGGGTAAAAAAGAAAAGAAAAAATTAGTATTGAGAGAGGGAACACCAAATCATTGGGTGATCCTGGAGCATATAAAATATTTCCCTATTTGCTTGCTCGCTCACTAACAGTGGTCCCCACAAGCAGGTTTTAAGGCTTTTAGCTAACGATTTTATAAGAATTATGTTATAGGAAAAGTGAGTGTGTTATGTCATAGAGATTTATTTTGCGTGCCGGAACTTCTTCTTTTTTTGCTGCCGGCCCCACAAAATATTGTGTGTGTAGAAAAAAAATTTTGATCATGTTAAATGATAGATGATAAACCATTTAGCTAAGAGCAAACCTTAACCAAATACTTTCATTATTATGTATTCATATAACGGAGACTTCATTTTATGTTTTATGGGAATTAATTTTCTCATTGAGAAAATTTTTCTCATTTATACTCACAACACATGAGTGGGTCCACAAAAAGGTGAGAAGACACAAAAAGGTGAGAAGCGACCAACTCATGTGTTGTGAGTGTAGGATGAGAATATTTTCTCATGTAAAATGAGAAAACTATTTCCCATGATTTATTTTATGAAATGTGTATTTTTTTAATGAATGTAAATAATTTACTGTTTGTTTTTTCTAAAGTTATTTTAGATAATTTAATTTAATGATCATTGAAATGATGTCGTCTTGGGACGAAAATCATGGTGTTTTGGTAATTTTAATTTATATCAGGATTATAATAATCTTTATCATTCAATTTTTTTTTAATTTTTCAACCTCAAAACGACGTCGTTTCGATGAACATTAGACAAAGTTGTCTAAAATAACATCGGAAGCTTTTTCCCCATAACTTATTTATATTTGTTCTCAAAATGTTGTTATTTTGGGTTAAAAATTAAAAAATTATTAATAAAAAGACCATTATAATCTGAGATAAATTATAATTACAAAAATACCTTGATTTCCACTGATGTCGTTTTGGACTTAATGTAGATAAGTTATCTATATTGACCGTAGAAAAAATGAACCTTTTTTTTAATTTATTTATAAAAAAATAAAAAAATACCCATTTCATAAAATAAAACATAAATTATTTGATTCCGATGAGGCAATATTGATAATTTTATATTTAATGAAATACATTTAATTTTCTAACGCTTTTTATAGGACTGAAATTACTATTATTTTATTAAATTTATTTTTTCTAAATCTAGCTAGCTTAAGTTTATTTTAACTTATATAACTCATGTTTTATGATTAATTTTTTATAACATTTTAAATGAGAATAATTATGTTAAAATTATTTATTGTTAATGATTTCAATAATAATTAAACTTTTAAAATTTTAAATGATGATAATTTAATTATAATAATTAAATTTGGACATTATGCATAAAAAATTAACTTTCTTCGTTCTCTGAAGAACGATATTTACGTCATTTAATTTAAAGATTTATATATTAAATGATTAAATGACTTAGAAAGTTATTTCTTCGTTTTCTCCGTTTTATTATTTTTTGTTAGGATACTTTCATAAGTAAATGTAACTTCTTGTCAACTTAGATCGAAATTCAAACAAATTTTCTTGTTCTCTATTTTTAAAAATTTTATTACAGAATATTTTTGAAGAAAAAAAAGTCAAATCCAAACGGATCCACTAATTTAAAAATAAATTTATATTACCAAAAAAAAAAATTTGTATTAGAAGTTTTTTACGCTAACATAATAATTCAAATACCGACCAATTTAAAATAAACACTCATTAATTTAAAGTTTGCATACCATTGAAACTAGAAAAATTCATAAGCACCATCTATAATTCTTCTTTCCTTAATTTATTCATGCGAAATGAAAAGTTGACCAATAAAATACGTTTTGTGACATATTTTTTATGCTTTTTTTATATATAAATCGGAACAAAAGGAAAGAAAAACTGCAAGAGATCTAGGGCCTGTTTGATGTTTTGGTTTTTTTTTTTAAATTGTTTTGTAAAATAATTATGGAAACAATTATTTTCTGTGTTTTTTGTTTTGAAAGTTAAAAATAAAAACAGAAAACCAAAACAACTCAGACATGATTCTAAAAAAAAAAATAGTTACAGTTTTTAATTTTTTTTTTACAAAACTGGCTTAACAAACGAGTTTTTTTGTTCTGAAAACTAGAAAACTGTTTTTAAAAACAGGAACGAAACAGAGCCCAAATTATAACTATTTTTTTATTTTTAAAATCAAATTTAGAGAACATGTTTAAATTATTTTTATTTTTTATTTTAGTTTTAAACTTTTAAAAATAAATAAATATATAAAACAAATATTTTCATAACTATTTTACGAGACATAAAAAATCAAACACTATTCGCATTATTATTTAGGTGCAGAAATACCTATCTCCTCTCTATGGAGGAGGCCTACACATCCAACCAGAGGACAAGAAAAGTCCTGAAAATGCCAACTATGGTTATGTCCTCTTGTTGCTAGCTAGTCAGCAACCTGATTTCCCTCTCTCAACGTGTAAGTGACTACAACATGTCAATTCAATTGTAATAACTTGTGGATTCGAGTACCAAGGAATCAATCTCCAAAATTATCCTTTTAAAGCCCTTATTCCAGGTTAGCTGAAGGCCTAAAAGGACCTTGTGTATTATAGATGAGAGAAGCACCTTGTGGCCAAGCCAAACCTAAACCTAGCTAGAAGTCCGTATAAGCCAGATCCAAGGGAAGGGCCTGGCTTGGTAGTTGCTCTCACTAAAGTTTGATATTTTTCTTTTATAATAATAATAATAATAATCTTATAACAATAATATATTATTAGTCCTAATAGTTAGTCCCTCTCTCAAAGATATTAATTATAATTAGTCTCCTCTATCAGTCCTAATAATGTTTGAAATTTTAATATTTACTTTTAAAGATTAAAGTTTCTCATGTTATAGGAGGTAATTTTATTTTCTATACACATAAAAATGTGTGAGGGTATGTGAGAAGAAGAGAAAAACTAAGTCTTATACACTTTTAGTGTATATAGAAAATAATTTTATTTCCTAAAACATAAAACACTTTAAACTCTTATTTTTATCCTTATTATAAAAAAATCCTAAGTCCACCGTTATAAAGAGTGACACCTCAGGAAAATATTCATACTTTATACGGAATAGGATCTCAACTCAAGGGTATGTAAGAGAGGACTTGTTGATTTCTCTTGCTGATTTCAACTAACGTTCAAACTTTTCTGTCGATTGCTATGTTAGACATTTTACTTTATGTGAGATATATTAAGTAATTAGTTTCACTTTTTAAAATTAATCGGGTTAATTGATATTTCAATTCCCTATTATTTTCATTAGCCCATTGTGATTATATTGAGTTGGAATTATTTCATCTACTGGTATTAGGCTTAGTTGAGTAGCAATCTAGGCTTTAGTGTGATCCTGATTTCTAATGTCGAAGCAGTAACATTTTGGCTAAACAAAAAGAACAACTAAACACAAGAATTGCGAGAAAACTATTTCTCTTTTCTTAATTTTATTTAACCAAAACAACCAAATAATAACAGGGTTCTCAATGCCTTAAATAGACGGAACAAAATAAAATGAAAATAAAACCCAAACAGAATTAAAGAGGATTATGCGCAATCAAAGAATATAACGCACACTTGATGCACACTCAAATAGAATCAAAGAAATAATGAAAATAATAAATAACTGATAATTATTAAAAAAAAACCCAAAACTATAAAATATATCATGGAAAGTGCAAAACTATTGATGCCTATGGCAAAGCGACAGGCCATGCTCAGAAGCCCATTTCGATTTGCCTGTCCAAATCTGAGTCCAATCCAAGTCAGCACCCAGGTGTATCATCCTCCCTTACCAAAAGAAGATTCGTCCTCGAATCTAACGGGTCTTCTTGGTTACTCTCGCCCATTATGCCCTCATCATCATCGTGATAAGGAGACAAGTCAGCAACATTGGTAGCGCTAGAAACATTGTAGTTTCTAAGAACTTCAATCTTGTAAGCATTGTTGTTAATCTTCCTGAACACTTTGAATAAACCATTAGCTCTAGGTTGTAGTTTGTCAATCTTGTTAGCTAGAAATTATTCCTTCCTAAGGTGGATACACACCATATTACCTTCCTTGAAAACAACTCAATTCATATGCCTGTGAGCTTGTTGTTTATATTTCACATTATGCTTCTAAATATGATCATGAACATGTGAATGTAACTCCTTTTGTTTCTTAAGGCTCATACTATATGCCGCTTTGTTGGGAATAACAACTCATAACACAAAGTAAATGTAGTATTGGACATCTCTTATAGGTGGCAGTCCATCTGACATCTCTTCATGAACCATATCGGCAAAGTCCTCTAGTAATGGCTTAACCTGCAAAGGAATGTCAAAAACACTAAAATTCTATTCCATAATCACACAAGCAAATATCTCAATGACATTGATAGATTCCTCTTGGGAATCTACTCTGGACATAATATTTTTGACATTCTCCCTCAAATCAGAAGGACCCAAGGTTATAGTCAGTTCATCCTTCTTGAAAGTGTAAGTATTTTTGAAGCCATCATGTTTTGTGTTCCTATAAAGTTGCCATGGTCTCCCTAACAAGATATGGCATGCATCCATGGGAATCACATCGTTATACTTTTGTTGATAGAAAATTGCACTAGACACCTCTTGTTCACCTTCAACCCACTTCCTTCTTTAGCCAAGAAAGCTTGTACGGTTGTGGGTGTTCCTCCATCTTCAATCTTAACTTCTCGACCATGGTATTAGAGACTACATTCTCGTAGCTCCTGTATAAATAATCATATTACACACCTTACAGCTGCTGATGCACTTAGTGTGGGATATATTATGTCGGAGCCACAAGTCATCATCAATGATATTAACATTCAACACCCTACAAACAACCAAAGATTAACTGAATCACCATAAATAATCTAACCTTATTCAAGCCCCCCATCCGCCTAATCTTCTTCGTACTCATCATAGGTCGGGCCTATATCATTAGCTAGAGTATTGACCCTAGTAGAATACTGGTGTCTAACCCCACTTAAACTTTTTTGTTATAAAAAAAAGAGTATTGACAAGAGTAACATACTGTCAGTTCAAACAATTAGTAGCGAAGTGCCCTAAACCCTGACACTTGAATCACCTCTTTACCGTAGCACCAATATTTCCTGCTCCACCACAGGTTGATCATTCTTTGCTCGCTGGTTTAGGGTTTGAAAGAGTCTTCCCTCTTTTCTCTTACATTGCCATTCTACCTTCGAAGCCAGTCGACACACATCCTTATATGACTAATACTGTTGTAGGTATAGAACATCTAAGGTCTCAGTTCACAATCCTCCCAAGTAACGAGTAATCAATTGTTCCTTCTTCTCTGTGATATTACAACACATCCGAAGATGTCAAATTTAGCAGTGTAATGTCACACCTACAGGTCTCGCTGCTTGAGATTATGGTACTCAATAAATGCCTTTTGCTAATAGCGAATATGTAAGAATTTTTTTTGCAATAATTTCTTCATCTTATCCCATCTTTTTGTCTTTGACTTCCCTTACCTGTTCCATTTCTTCTTAACGTGTTCCCACTAAATTGAGGCATGCTTCCTCAGTTTGATAGCAACTAGTTTGACCTTTTGTGTAAGAACCCGCACCGTTAATTAAGGTAATTAGTAAGTTAATTATGATAATTAGGAAATAATTCCATAATTGACCCTAATAATTATTAATGGGCTTAGATAATTATATTGAGTGAGTAAAAATGCTGAAAGTCGCTTTTCGGAAGAAAAGCGCAGATACCGGTTCTGCTACTCGGTATAAATGCGTACCGGAAAAGTATCCCGGAAAATTATAACGAATGCATGATAATTACTAGAATATTATGTAGGACTTGTAAAACAAGTTTCAAGTCGAAATGACGTAATCTGATGCCAGAACTGATACTGGCTATGGAAAAGCGCGTACCGGAAAGGTGCTCCGAAAAATAAAATAAAAATATGAAAAATCTTAGAAAAATGCGTAGGTCTAGAATCCGAAGTTTGGGATCAATATCTTTTACTTTGCGATTAAGGCTAATACTGCGCGATTAGTGGCTTGTGCCTATAAATAGACACATTTAGTGGGCACACAACCCTAGGCAGCCACCATCATACGTGAGTTTTTCTGCAATTTGAGGCAGCCCCCCTTGTTCTTCATTTCTTCCTCCTCTTCTCACCAAAGTCACCTCCTTTGATCATTGTTTCTCTTCTTGATCAAGTGAACACTTGAGTGTGGGCATTGGAGAGTGCTTGTGTGCATATTGTGTGTGGTGAGCCTTGCTTTTCTGAGTTGAGAGGTAGTTAGAGAGCATGAGTTTGAAGCTTTAGTGATGGCTACTTTGTGGTAGTCATTGTAAGCTTCAAAGTGCCTTCTTGTGGTGTAAGAACCCACCTTGAAGTGCCATTTTCGTGCTCCTACTTAGGCTGAGTTTGAGGAACCTTGGGAGAGCTCCAAGAGCATAACTTGCCTCTGTTTTGAACTTTGGTAAGTTACCTCACTATGATCATGAGTCTTTGATGCTTAAAGTTGATGTCTTGGCCATGTTTAATGAGTAAACAAGAGGGTATAATGTATATGAACCTAAAATGGATTAAAGATGCATGCTTTAACGTGTACATGTGATAAAAGAGGGATCTTTGGGATGGATACTCACGAAATGCAGAAACTGCATTCTGTCGTGAGATATCCGGATATTTGTCGAACAGATATCCGGATATCAGTATCCGGATATGGTATCCGGATATTGATATCCGGATATGGGATCTGGGTATCCGGATATGACATATCCGGATATGTCCAGTGTGATATCCGGATATGGCATATCCGGATATGCCCCTTCTGATATCCGGATATCCTGGGTTCTGCGCAGACAGTAGCTTCACTGTATGAACAGTAAGCTATGGGGTGTGTGTGGACCCTAGTTTAAGGAAGTTGAACTTCTGTAATAAATGGATTAAGTCAGAATCACATGATTAAGGGCTTATGGCTTTGTTGGAAGCCTTAAGACGTAAAACGTAAAGGAAAGGCGTAGTCTTTAAGTTGTATGCATGTTGTGCATTAATATTGACTTGTTAATGGTCCATATCAGATTGTGATACTGCTGTTTGTGGACTAGTGAGTGGTTGGACTCTTGGCTTGGATAGCTAGCTTGCAAGGTAAGCTTTCGTGTCCTCGGTTTAGCCATTTTGATGTTCCACCATGTCCCATGGGGATGGGTTTATGCATGCTGTGTTACATGCTTTGATTATTTTGGAAATGCTGTTGAGCTGTTTATATGTAATGAGCATTATGATATGCATGTGGTGTCCACCTAGACGGCAATCCTGAGTATGTAGTACATACAAGATGGAGAAGCATGTGGGTGAGGTGCAGGTAGTATCCATGTACTCATGTAGGCATAGACGTATTCCTACATTTCTCTGGCCAGTAGATTTGAAAGCACACATGACATGATTAATTGCTGCATCGCATGATTTTAGAACTTATACTGTAATACTGTTTTTGAACTTATATTACACATGTAAGTGAGCTTGGGGTGGAGACTCCTTGAGGACCCCTTGTCTTACTGAGATTTCTTGTTAGAGATCTCACCCCACGTTTGGGGACGCTTATTTCAGGATCTGGTAATGTTGAGGGCTCAGGTGGCAGGAGGCCAGAGTTGAGCTGATTGATGATATGCTGACTGCTGTTGTGCTATTTCTACTGTTGTTTATGTTTTCTGCTTTAATTATGTTAAGTTTATGTTGAGACTATCTGTGGGCATTGTTGCCTTATTTGGTGAGCATGGGGTTTGTCTATGCCACATGATTGTTATCGTCTTTTTATGTTAATGTTGTAATTAAAGTATCAGGATTTTGACCCAGGCTACTTGTGTAGACCTGTGGCTTTAGATACTCACTTATATTTATGTACGAGGTATTCAGTTAGTTGTCTTGCAATTTACATACAGGCAGTATTTTTTATGAAAATGATTAAGTAATCAAGTTGGTTAAGTTAATGACGTCATAATTGAATTAAAGAAAAAGTTATTCCGCATTTTAATTAAGCGTGGCTTAATACGATAGTGTGTTAACAATCCGGGTTAACACGGGCTGTTACATTTTATGGTATCAGAGCACTTTCTAGGGAAAAGCCTGTATGTATTGCAATAACTTAGGATGTGTCGTTGCGTGTCTACTTAGTGTTCACTCTGACTGGTGTGCGTTACGATAATGCATATGTGACCACATGGCGTGGGCCTGATCAACTCATTCTTTGTGTAACTTGTGCAGAGTCATGGTGCCACCAAGGAGGAACACGAGTACGAGCGAGGATCAGACGGATCCTGTCCTGGCTGCATTAGCTGAGATGCAGGCGGCCCGACTAGCTGACCAGGAAGCCACGAGGCTGGCAAACCGGGCGATGCTGGACGCTATTCGAGATGCGAACCGGCAAACCACGGCAGAGGTTCTGGAGGAGAACCGGATGGCCAACATGACTATGATGAGGGTCATGTTGGAGGAGTTGAGGGCTGGTCCTGCTGCGGGCCAGGGTCCTCCACCACCTCCACCGCCGCCACCGCCTCCACCTCCGCCTAGTCAACAGGAGGACACCCAGAGCCAGATGGGTGAGGGTAGTCACTTGACGGGGGCTATGCAGACTATCCCCGTACTTGCTGAGGATCGTGACGAGATCGATCGCCGGCTGAATGCTTTCCGCAAGCATAAGCCACCTACTTTCGACGGATCGTATGATCCCATTGCTGCTGCCAGATGGCTACAGGCGCTGGACAAGATTTTCCGGATCATGCAATGCACGGATCCGCAGAAGCTGCTGTTCGCCACTTATATGCTGGAGGGCGAGGCCCATGAGTGGTGGAGCAACCTATCTCAGGTCTACGAGATGCAGGGCCATGTGATGACGTGGCCATTCTTCGAGGAGAGCTTTCTGGGCCAGTATTTTCCTTACGACTCTCAGGAGAGGAAGCAGGGAGAGTTTGACCGATTGGTATAGGGTTCATTGTCTGTCGACGAGTACCTGGCCAAGTTTAATGAGCTGGTCAAGTTCTCTCATTTCCGCATGGCAAGACCGACTCCCGTTTTTCTTGCGGCCAAGTTCCGGAGGGGACTTAATGAGGATATTGTTGGACATCTCGCTGGTTCTGCTTCGAGAGACTTCGGAGCGTTGGTGCAGCAGTGCCGCGACATCGAGGACTACTGCCGTGCGAGTCAGGCCAAGAGGGCCAAGGTTGAGGTGCCGCAGAGCACTGGTGGTTCTACTCCCTGGAAGAACAAGAATTTTGCCAACAAGGGCAAGGGCAAACCGTTGGCGGCTAAGCAAGCGCCAAATCAGTTCAGAAAGACTGCTGCTCAGGGGAACACAGCTAGACCTTCTGCTCCTAGATGCTCGGGGTGCGGGAAGTCACATTTTGGGCCGTGCTCTACCGGTCAGCTGATTTGTTTCCAGTGTGGCAAGGAGGGCCACTACTCTAGAGACTGCCCGACGGCGAGAGTTGCGGCAGTGCAGGCTGTGCCGTTGCAGATGGTTCCTACTGGGGCACCAGCCGTGCCACCTGTTACTGGGCGTGTGTATACGTTGGATCGTCAGCAGTGGGACAGTGCTCCGAACCTGGTCAGAGGTACTGTTACCATTGGCGGTTCAGCTGTTGATGTTTTGTTTGATTCCGGGGCAACGCACTCTTTTGTTGCTACCCCTATTGCTGTGGGGCTTGAGTTGCCCAGTGATGTGCTTTCTCCACCGATGCGGGTGACCACCGCCACCGGAGAAAAATGCTTGACCTCCACTGTTCATCGCGATGTAGCGTTTCAGTGGGATGGCCGTGATTTCTCGGTAGATCTGGTAGGATTACCGATGGCCAACCTTCAAATTATTTTGGGCATGGATTGGTTGTCCAGAAACTGTGCAATGATTGACTGTGGTGCCATGAAAGTGGTGATGTCTCCGGGTGGGTCCACAGCCAGTTCCTCACCGTTCATTTCAGTCCTGCAGGCGAGGAGGGCCTTGAGAGCAGGGGCATTTGGCTATGTCATGTTGGGAGGTTTGGTGAGTGGGACACAGGAGGATCTCACTGGCATTCCTGTGGTGAGGGAATTCCTCGAGGTGTTTCCTGAGGAGATTCCTGAGTTTCCACCGCAGAGGGAGATAGAGTTCTCCATCGACTTATTGCCTGGTGTGGGGCCTATATCGTTGGCTCCATACCGGATGTCGCCACCAGAGTTGGCGGAGCTGAAGAAGCATATCGAGGAGCTTTCAGCTAAAGATTTTATTCGGCCGAGTGTGTCTCCCTGGGGAGCACCGGTCATATTTGTGAAAAAGAAAGATGGGACCATGCGGTTGTGCACCGACTACAGGCAGTTGAACAAGGTGACAATCAAAAACAAGTACCCTCTTCCACGCATTGATGATTTGCTGGATCAGCTCAGGGGTGCTTGCGTGTATTCAAAGATTGATCTCCGGTCCGGTTATCATCAGATACGGGTTAAGCCGGAGGATGTCCCAAAGACAGCATTTCGCTCGAGGTACGGGCACTACGAGTACTTGGTGATCCCGTTTGGACTCACCAATGCACCCGCAGTGTTCATGGACTACATGAACAGAATCTTCCAGCCGTACCTGGATCAGTTTGTGATCGTCTTCATTGACGACATCTTGATCTACTCCAAGACGGAGGAGGAGCATACCGAGCACTTGAAGATTGTGTTGCAAGTGCTAAAAGAGAAAAAGCTCTATGCGAAGCCGTCAAAATGCGAGTTTTGGCTCAAGGCGGTGAAATTTCTGGGTCATGTGATTTCTGCTAATGGAGTTGCAGTTGATCCTAACAAGATTGAGGCCGTGATGGATTGGGAGAGGCCCAAGACGGTTACAGAAGTGAGAAGCTTCTTGGGTTTGGCCGGTTACTATCGGAGGTTCATCGAGGGATTCTCCAAGATGGTGCTACCGATGACTCGCCTTACCCGAAAGGAGACTCCATTCGTGTGGACACATGAGTGTGAGGAATGTTTCCAGGAGTTGAAGGAGAGACTGACTACTGCTCCTGTGTTAGTCCTTCCGGATCCTGCGGAACAATTCGAGTTATACTGCGATGCCTCTGGTAAAGGACTTGGCTGTGTGCTGATGCAGAAAGGGAAAGCAGTTGCTTATGCTTCAAGACAGTTGAAACCTCATGAGGAGAACTACCCGACTCACGATTTGGAGTTGGCAGCCATTGTTTTTGCTTTCAAGATTTGGAGGCATTACCTGTTTGGCATGAAGTTTGCTGTATTCAGTGACCATAAGAGCCTGAAGTACCTGTTTGACCAGAAGGAGTTGAACATGAGACAGCGTAGATGGATGGAGTTCTTGAAGGACTACGACTTTGAGTTGAGGTACCATCCTGGCAAGGCCAATGTGGTAGCCGATGCTTTGAGTCGGAAATCCGTGAGCTTATCCAGCTTAATGATGAACGACTACGAGATGATCGAGAAGTTCAGAGACTTGAGAGTGAACTCCTTGTTTGGGGGTGCACTGCTTGAGTTAGAAACAGCAGAAGTGATTAATGAGCTGATGGAAAAGATCAAAGAGGCGCAAGTGCAAAGAGAGTGCCTTGATTACGTAAAGAACCAGGACGGTGTGTCTTGGAATGAGGATGGTTTATTGCTGTTCCAGAAGAGGATAGTTATTCCTCGAGGGCCTTTGACTGAAGAGGTTATGGCAGAGGCTCATAAAGGCCGGTTCACTATCCACCCTGGTGCCACGAAGATGTATCAGGACTTAAAAAGGAATTTTTGGTGGCCGGGCATGAAGAAGGACATAGCGGTCTACGTGCCCAAGTGTTTGATATGTCAGAAAGTGAAGATCGAGCACCAGAAACCGTCTGGTAAACTTCAACCTCTGGAGATTCCACAATGGAAGTGGGAGAGTATTTCCATGGACTTCGTGGTGGGATTGCCTAAGACTCAGGCTGGTTATGATTCTATCTGGGTCATAGTGGACAGATTGACCAAGTCTGCCCATTTTCTTCCAGTGAAGGTGAGCTTCACTACAGAGCAGTTGGCCAAGCTATATGTCCGCGAGATTGTGAGGCTTCACGGGGTGCCCGAGAGTATCATCAGTGATAGGGACCCGAAGTTCACATCTCGGTTCTGGGAGGCGCTGCATGAGGCTTTTGGTACGCAGTTGCGATTGAGTACCGCCTATCACCCTCAGACTGACGGACAGACTGAGCGGACCATCCAGACATTGGAGGACATGTTGAGAGCTTGCACGTTGGAGCAGGGTTCTGCATGGGATAGGTACCTTCCGTTGGTTGAATTCTCGTACAACAACAGTTTTCATGCTAGTCTGGGCATGGCACCCTATGAGGCGCTGTACGGTAGGAGGTGTCGGACTCCTACCTGCTGGTCTGAGGTTGGAGATAAAGAGCTTTTCGGCTTGGACTTTGTCCAAGATACTACCCTACAGATCCAAATGATCAGGGAAAAGTTGAAGCAGGCGCAGAATCGTCAGAAGAGCTACTACGATGTCATGCATCGACCACTGGAGTTCAGTGAGGGTGAGCACGTGTTTGTGAAACTTTCACCTGTCACCGGTGTTGGACGGGCACTCGGCGTGAGGAAGTTGAGCCCGCGATTCATTGGGCCCTACCAGATCCTTGGTAGAGTAGGACCAGTTGCCTATCGACTCGCCTTACCTCCGAACCTAGCCAACATTCACGACGTGTTTCACGTGTCTCAGCTTCGAAAGTACATAGCAGATCCTTCGCACGTGGTGCAGCCGGATGATGTGGAGGTTCGGGAGAACCTAAAGACTCCCGTCGGACCACTCAAGATCCTCGATCGTGGCGAGAAGCAGTTGAGGAGCAAGATCATTCCGATGGTCAAAGTGCAATGGTCAGGAAGAACTCCTGAGGAGTGTACCTGGGAGCGAGAGGACGAGCTTCTCCGACAGTATCCCGACTTTCGAGACAGGTATGTTTCTGATTTTGAGGACAAAATCCTTAAAAAGGTGGGGTGAATGTAAGAACCCGCACCGTTAATTAAGGTAATTAGTAAGTTAATTATGATAATTAGGAAATAATTCCATAATTGACCCTAATAATTATTAATAGGCTTAGATAATTATATTGAGTGAGTAAAAATGCTGAAAGTCGCTTTTCGGAAGAAAAGCGCAGATACCGGTTCTGCTACTCGGTATAAATGCGTACCGGAAAAGTATCCCGGAAAATTATAACGAATGCATGATAATTACTAGAATATTATGTAGGACTTGTAAAACAAGTTTCAAGTCGAAATGACGTAATCTGATGCCAGAACTGATACTAGCTATGGAAAAGCGCGTACCGGAAAGGTGCTCCGAAAAATAAAATAAAAATATGACAAATCTTAGAAAAATGCGTAGGTCTAGAATCCGAAGTTTGGGATCAATATCTTTTACTTTGCGATTAAGGCTAATACTGCGCGATTAGTGGCTTGTGCCTATAAATAGACACATTTAGTGGGCACACAACCCTAGGCAGCCACCATCATACGTGAGTTTTTCTGCAATTTGAGGCAGCCCCCCTTGTTCTTCATTTCTTCCTCCTCTTCTCACCAAAGTCACCTCCTTTGATCATTGTTTCTCTTCTTGATCAAGTGAACACTTGAGTGTGGGCATTGGAGAGTGCTTGTGTGCATATTGTGTGTGGTGAGCCTTGCTTTTCTGAGTTGAGAGGTAGTTAGAGAGCATGAGTTTGAAGCTTTAGTGATGGCTACTTTGTGGTAGTCATTGTAAGCTTCAAAGTGCCTTCTTGTGGTGTAAGAACCCACCTTGATGTGCCATTTTCGTGCTCCTACTTAGGCTGAGTTTGAGGAACCTTGGGAGAGCTCCAAGAGCATAACTTGCCTCTGTTTTGAACTTTGGTAAGTTACCTCACTATGATCATGAGTCTTTGATGCTTAAAGTTGATGTCTTGGCCATGTTTAATGAGTAAACAAGAGGGTATAATGTATATGAACCTAAAATGGATTAAAGATGCATGCTTTAACGTGTACATGTGTTAAAAGTTGGATCTTTGGGATGGATACTCACGAAATGCAGAAATTGCATTCTGTCGTGAGATATCCGGATATTTGTCGAACAGATATCCGGATATCAGTATCCGGATATGGTATCCGGATATTGATATCCGGATATGGGATCTGGGTATCCGGATATGACATATCCGGATATGTCCAGTGTGATATCCGGATATGGCATATCCGGATATGCCCCTTCTGATATCCGGATATCCTGGGTTCTGCGCAGACAGTAGCTTCACTGTATGAACAGTAAGCTATGGGGTGTGTGTGGACCCTAGTTTAAGGAAGTTGAACTTCTGTAATAAATGGATTAAGTCAGAATCACATGATTAAGGGCTTATGGCTTTGTTGGAAGCCTTAAGACGTAAAACGTAAAGGAAAGGCGTAGTCTTTAAGTTGTATGCATGTTGTGCATTAATATTGACTTGTTAATGGTCCATATCAGATTGTGATACTGCTGTTTGTGGACTAGTGAGTGGTTGGACTCTTGGCTTGGATAGCTAGCTTGCAAGGTAAGCTTTCGTGTCCTCGGTTTAGCCATTTTGATGTTCCACCATGTCCCATGGGGATGGGTTTATGCATGCTGTGTTACATGCTTTGATTATTTTGGAAATGCTGTTGAGCTGTTTATATGTAATGAGCATTATGATATGCATGTGGTGTCCACCTAGACGGCAATCCTGAGTATGTAGTACATACAAGATGGAGAAGCATGTGGGTGAGGTGCAGGTAGTATCCATGTACTCATGTAGGCATAGACGTATTCCTACATTTCTCTGGCCAGTAGATTTGAAAGCACACATGACATGATTAATTGCTGCATCGCATGATTTTAGAACTTATACTGTAATACTGTTTTTGAACTTATATTACACATGTAAGTGAGCTTGGGGTGGAGACTCCTTGAGGACCCCTTGTCTTACTGAGATTTCTTGTTAGATTTCTCACCCCAAGTTTGTGGACGCTTATTTCAGGATCTGGTAATGTTGAGGGCTCAGGTGGCAGGAGGCCAGAGTTGAGCTGATTGATGATATGCTGACTGCTGTTGTGCTATTTCTACTGTTGTTTATGTTTTCTGCTTTAATTATGTTAAGTTTATGTTGAGACTATCTGTGGGCATTGTTGCCTTATTTGGTGAGCATGGGGTTTGTCCATGCCACATGATTGTTATCGTCTTTTTATGTTAATGTTGTAATTAAAGTATCAGGATTTTGACCCAGGCTACTTGTGTAGACCTGTGGCTTTAGATACTCACTTATATTTATGTACGAGGTATTCAGTTAGTTGTCTTGCAATTTACATACAGGCAGTATTTTTATGAAAATGATTAAGTAATCAAGTTGGTTAAGTTAATGACGTCATAATTGAATTAAAGAAAAAGTTATTCCGCATTTTAATTAAGCGTGGCTTAATACGATAGTGTGTTAACAATCCGGGTTAACACGGGCTGTTACATTTTATGGTATCAGAGCACTTTCTAGGGAAAAGCCTGTATGTATTGCAATAACTTAGGATGTGTCGTTGCGTGTCTACTTAGTGTTCACTCTGACTGGTGTGCGTTACGATAATGCATATGTGACCACATGGCGTGGGCCTGATCAACTCATTCTTTGTGTAACTTGTGCAGAGTCATGGTGCCACCAAGGAGGAACACGAGTACGAGCGAGGATCAGACGGATCCTGTCCTGGCTGCATTAGCTGAGATGCAGGCGGCCCGACTAGCTGACCAGGAAGCCACGAGGCTGGCAAACCGGGCGATGCTGGACGCTATTCGAGATGCGAACCGGCAAACCACGGCAGAGGTTCTGGAGGAGAACCGGATGACCAACATGACTATGATGAGGGTCATGTTGGAGGAGTTGAGGGCTGGTCCTGCTGCGGGCCAGGGTCCTCCACCACCTCCACCGCCGCCACCGCCTCCACCTCCGCCTAGTCAACAGGAGGACACCCAGAGCCAGATGGGTGAGGGTAGTCACTTGACGGGGGCTATGCAGACTATCCCCGTACTTGCTGAGGATCGTGACGAGATCGATCGCCGGCTGAATGCTTTCCGCAAGCATAAGCCACCTACTTTCGACGGATCGTATGATCCCATTGCTGCTGCCAGATGGCTACAGGCGCTGGACAAGATTTTCCGGATCATGCAATGCACGGATCCGCAGAAGCTGCTGTTCGCCACTTATATGCTGGAGGGCGAGGCCCATGAGTGGTGGACCAACCTATCTCAGGTCTACGAGATGCAGGGCCATGTGATGACGTGGCCATTCTTCGAGGAGAGCTTTCTGGGCCAGTATTTTCCTTACGACTCTCAGGAGAGGAAGCAGGGAGAGTTCGACAGTGTGTAACCAGTCAATAAACTCATCTGGATGAGTAGCGCCCTCAAATTTCGAGAACTCAATCTTCATCCCAATCTTGACAAAAAAAGATTGATTGCCAAGACGACTTTGTCCATGTTGATCCTGGTTACATAATGGGTTTTCACTCATTTTTTCAGCATGAGACGATCTTTTAGACTCCATTCCTTCATCTGATTCATCCAACTGCATTAGGAAAAATAGTTGTTCGAGCTCCTAAATTCACATATCTTTTTCTGCCAATGCAACATCTCGTGCGTTGATGTATGGTTACTAGTCGTCGTTGTGGCCTTTACCACGTCCCCTATCGCCGCTGCCTCGACCTCGCTATCCACAACCTCAACCTTGTCGGTCGATGTTCTATTCAACTATTTATGCAAAAATCATATCTCCGACTAGCAAATAATGCTAAAACAGTAACCAATTGGCTAAACAAAAAGAAAGACTGAACACAAGGATTGGAGAAAACTATTTCTCCTTTCTGAAATTTATTTAACTAAAACAACCAAATAACAATAGCGTTCTCAATGCCTTAAATAGTCGAAACAAAATAAAATAAAAATAAAACCTAAACAGAATCAAAGGGATTATGTGCAATCAAAAGAGATGTCGCACAATTAACGCATACTCAAACAGAATCAAAGAATTAATAAATAAATAAATAAATAAATGACAATTATTAAAAATCCATAAACTATAGAATAAATTATGGAAAAGCCCAAAAACTATTGATTCCCATGACAAAGCGACAGCTCATGCTCAGAAGCCCATCTCGATTCACCTGTCTTAATTTGAGCCCGAGATAGTAAGTCACCAGGTGCATCAGTTTCCAAGATGGGCGGACCCAGTGAACACAAACTCTTTCTTGGGTTTTTGGCCAAATCTCATCTCTAGCCTATTTATATTGCGGTTAAACCCCATGAGTCATCATGCCCCACCGCAAGAGGACTGCCATTTTGGAATAGGTCAATGAGAGAAAGATCATAGAATATCAAGCATCAAGTTGCTTTATTTTTTTCGACTTTATGACGACCTAATAAGGTACGCATATCAAAGGGGGTAAATAGGCCAGACGACCTATTAAAGGTCTATGACCTGGCCTAAGTCAGGTCGGCTTGGACTATTATATCTAGTAAAATAGAATAAGATCATGTTTTTTAAAAAGCCTTTCTAGAAAGTAGATCATAAGCTTTCTTTTACATGGCTTAACCTATAATCTTACTCACTGACTTATATCATATTATTTATTTTAAGTAAAGTAAATAAAATTATTACTTTAATGATTTTGAATAATAAAATAATATTATTTTAATTATTTTTTTAAATATTGAATGCCTAATAGGCTTAAGCAGACTATCAGGTCTAGACCAAGTCTTTCATTTTTCAAATACGGGTCTGACCAGACTTATAATTTGGGCTTACACAAGACTAACAGATCAGGCTAAGTCTACAGTATTTTATACAGGTAGGGGTGTAAATGGGCTGGGCTGGGCTGGACTTTGGACTTCTTGGCCCAAGCCTACGTAAAAAAAATTCAGCCTATCTGACCTACTGGCCTATTAAAGGCTTTACTTGTAGGCTAAGCCCGGCCTATTTTTTAAAATAAGAAAGTCTGACATGGCCTACAGACCTTGTAGGTCTCCCACTGTAGATACTAAGCAAAGAAAATAATTGTATAGAGCAAAAAAAGTTCCATTCATACTTGCACTAGTACTTCTCATAAGAAAAAAATGACAAACAAGAAAGAGTCAACATAATATCCCAGACGAAGCCGAGAGTGAGAAGTGGCGGTGCACATAAAAATTAGGGTTGGTATTAGTACTTTGTCACATAAAATAAATATTATTATTTTATTTTATTTTAATAAATTAAATAAGCCAGCCTACAAGGCTTTAGGCCAGACTTGACAAAATTGTCCTATGGCCTATTTGTTAAAAAAACTTTCTTATAAGCCTAAGCATACTCTACATTCTCTAAGAGTCCGGGCTAGACCAGATTCAATGTAGGCCGGGCTGGGCCAGCCTGGCCCATTTACACCCCTATATACAGATCTAACCTATTTAAGACAAAGTCTGACCCAACCTAGCCCATTTTCAACCCTTTGCACATTTACACATTTGATTCCATTATTATTTGGTACTTTATAATCATGTCTTGTCACACATAATGTAATAAATTAGTTATGAGAAATCACAAAAATAATTAAATATCATAAACTCTTTGGGCAAAGTATATAATATATAGTTATTTTTCATCACACGAAGATTTAACAACGGAAAGAATTATATATAACTATCTAAAATTTATCCTGTTTGGGCAGATACATTTTATAAATTATATATCTATATAATTCCAACATAAAGGCGTCACATGTAATTTAAAAAAAAAAATCGCCTTTAGGTGAATAAAAAAGTTTCCATTACATGTTCCATGAACAAAATTTTATCTTCATTTGTATATTAAAAACCACTTTTGAGCAGATATTTAACATATAACAATTATTAAAAAATAACAACTCATAAATCAAACATGCTTAAACAACATAAAATATTTGTCTGAGATGTGTTTCTCAAGATTATATTGCAATTGTCAATCAAAAAAATTCTCATTCAATGTCAATCACAATTATTAAAATTGTGCACAAAAATATAATAAATATGAATGTCTTTGTTTCACCAATGATATCACACTAACTAATATACTCGAAAGCAAGTTTCGTACAATTATATTAAGAGAAAATAAATAAATAAAGAATGACACTGTGTGATACAAATTTTGGTTACTGTTCAAATACCGTCAGAAATACGAGAAGATGCTCTTTTCCCTTCTTCTTTTTTAAATAATGAAAAGTGCTTTGTGTTTGCGACAAATAAAAAATATATTATTAAATCCGATAGTACTTTTTAAGCACCCCTCTTACACAAACTTAATAATATATTACATGATTAATAAGGTATGCACATTTATATATTTAATGTCATTATTATTTGATAATTTATATCCATAATTTTTAGTTTTTATCATACTAGCTTCCTTTTTGTATGATTTGGCCCAATCATGGAGCCGAACTCATAAAAATCATAATACTACGAAAGGAAATAAACTAGCCATAAAATCAAACGTTTCTTATATGGGAGGCCCAAAATCTTGATTACACTAAGTTATGATAAGAAGGTTGGTCCTTTTTGCTTTGGTATATTTAAGCCGTTTGTGAGCTATGATCGACTGTAGTCCCTAACTGGGCTGATATATGTAGGCCTTCAAGGCTTTGAATACAAGATCTATTCTATACCAGGTAACTCCATACTCCTTTTGTGAGTTAAATAGCAAAAGTAATTTTTTTGTTCTCTGAATCAATCCCTCTACCTTTGTTAAAAGGAAAGAGATCTCAAGTCTCTGAACCAAATAGAAATGATTTTACTAGTTTACCATTATAAAATAAATTTAAATTAAATATTTAAATTAAAACAACAAAATCAAATATGAAATTATAATACTAGGTCCTCGCACCTCTGATGAAGATGATAGACTTGGTAAAACAAGTGTAAAAGAAATACATAAATATGCGGACAAAAACCAAAATAATATATTTTTCTAAATAAATTATCCAAATACTAAGTTTCATAAATTTTGTATAAAATGTCATGTCTTAGAATCCAATGTTAGTTTCAATTATTACTGACAGTGAATTTCTTCCTATGGAGCACGTGACAAACTCATCCCCACAATAGGTCATAAAACGTGGTATTTTGGCAATTGTTTTTCTAAAGTATGGTATTTGGATAATTTATTTAAAAAAAAGAAAGAAAAAAATATGTGTTATTTTAAAGGATGTAAAATTATGTCATTTTAAGGGAGAAAAAAAGATAAATTATGGAAGAGAGAGAGTGAACTGAAAAAATAAAGGTGTGAGTCTCATTTCCCTATGAGAGTGAAATGACACAAATCATGTCATTTAAAAAGACAAATAATCTTCCCTTTAAAAAAATGTCAATTTCATCTTTGTCATGCGGTGCATCTCGCCTTAAGTTTACCTATGCCCAAGAATCCACATATTTATGGACAAAACAACCTAGCAAATTCATTCTTTTAATTTTTTTTTTCTCAAATAATACAATTTCCAAAGATAATACTAATGTAATGGAGTGAGTCCCAGTGGGACTGGACCATCACGTGTTGCAAGCTTATAAGGCAAGTGATTTATTTTGCAAGAGAATTAGCCCCGGTTAAACCATGGTTAATTTTTATTTTATTTTTTTCAAATATGCAAGATGGTAGTCCAACATGGGAGGCGCGCGGGGTTAAGCTGATTCGCTGCATTAGATTGATATTACCTTTAAAAATAGCATCATATCGAGGAAGGATATTCTTACTGCCAAAATTTTCTACTATTAACTTATTACCTATCTAATCATCATTGAATTAAAGAGAGAGAATGTTATAAAGTTTTTAAACAAAGAGAAAATGTTGAACAAATGGTGATTAAATAGGTAGTAAGTTGGTAGTAGAAAATTTTGGTAGTAAGAATATCCTTCCTCCGCATCATTTCGGTTTTTTTTTTTAAAATAAATTAATTTGGTCATTTTTGGGATTTATATTTTTTAAGTTATCGAGTAAGTAATAAACAAGCTTTCTAACATCTATATTTCAAGCTTTTTTTTTGTAGAATTGTAAGTCTTATCTTTTAGTCATTAATTTATTTCTGTCTAACGATTCATGTACTTAATAAATTAAAGTTATTATATACAAATGAAATTAATGACCAAAATTAAGAGTATAATTTATATCGGTGTAAAAATAATCTTATCCAAAAAACATTAAAAATAGACAACTCACTTATTTAAATAAAAAATTAGTCTTAAGCTAAAAAGTATGGTAACTTTTTTTTTTTTTTAACCTTATTTTTTATATATATATATATATATATATATATATATATATATATATATTGAATTGCAGGGAGTTTATAATTGTATCCCATGAAAGATGAAGTATGTCAATCTAGGAGTACTATGTGTAGCAATGGTAGAGACCAAGGCTCAACATGAGTTTACCATAAAGATTAAGACTGGGTTAATGGTTGAGCATGTCTTGTCCATTTTTATTCTGGTTGACGGTTGAAGATTGAAATCGGGTTGAAGGTTCAGCATACCTTCCATTTCATTTATGGGAAATGAACTTTCCTTTGAGACGTTGAGGTAGTCTTGTGGAGCAAAATTTCAGAATCATGATGAAGTTGGTTGGATATTTTCTTATTGGCTATTTTTATTTAGTTGAGGATTTGTCGTTCTGAGGTTTAACAAAACTCTTCTGGTGTTTTTTT
Organism: Gastrolobium villosum; assembly: GCA_032173675.1. Lineage (NCBI taxonomy): Eukaryota > Viridiplantae > Streptophyta > Magnoliopsida > Fabales > Fabaceae > Gastrolobium > Gastrolobium villosum. The sequence goes on along the minus strand of JAVKPL010015099.1, from coordinate 8,633 downwards.
CTTTTTTTGGAGATCTGGATTTGGAAACTTTCTGAAAAACAAGTAAGGGGGTCTTTTGTAGTTGAGTAGATAAACGAGAAGTTCTTCGTGCAAAAACATTTCTCAGATACTGAACATAGAGGGCAGTCTCCACCATTCAGTAACTTCAATAGAGAAATGGTAATCAGAGTTTTCCGTTTCTCACAGACGGCACCAATGAACCGTAGGGAGTTCATAAATGTATCTTATGAAGGGTGAAGTATATCAATCTAGGGGTACTATATGCAGCAATGGTAGAGACCAAGGCTCAACATGCGTTTCTCATTGTGGTATCACTATAATGTAGAACTTAAAATAAAAACAACTATTTTCTTGTGGAGAAGACAAAACTTGTATTTCTCTTTTTCTTGTGATGTTTTGCTTACAATATGGATTAGTTTATATAGGCACTAGATTGCCTTTTCATGAACCAAAACATTAAATTAGCCATAAACCACAAAACTAAACTTCCAACTCTTGGCCTCTCTAACTCTTGGCCTTTCACTTTCTCACAACTCTTGGCCTTTCACTTTCTTACAACTCTTGGCCTTTCACTTTCTTACAACTCTTGACTCCTTAATTAAGACTATTAAATATAAAACTAACAAAACATTTAAAGTTTATTCAACAATTCTCCTTCATAAACTTAAATGGTTCTGCCATCTTTCATCCCAAGCATCTTCTTGCAATTGTTGAGCAGCAACGTCGGCAGTGGCTTTGTGAAGATGTCCCCGACTTGCTCTTGACTGGTCACGTGTGTTAGCTCCACATTTCCTTCCTTTACTTGATCCCGGATGAAGTGAAATCGGACGTCAATATGCTTGCTTCTTTCATGATTTACCGGGTTCTTGGCTAGCTCTATAGCCGACTTATTGTCAATTCGGATCACAGTTTGACCGACTTGTTTTTCCTCCAACTTGCTTAGCAAATTCCTGAGCCACATTGCATGACAAACACACCAAGATGCAGCTACATATTCAGCTTCACATGTCGACAGTGTCACAATAGGTTGCTTCTTCGAAATCCAGGTGAATGCCGTGTTGCCCATGGAAAACACATAACCAGCCGTGCTCTTTCGATCATCTACGTCTCCACACCAATCACTGTCAGAATATCCAATCAACTTGTATTTTGCCGAGCTCGAGTAGTGTAACCCGTGTGAAACTGTACCTTGAACATACCTCAGAATTCTTTTTACTGCCTTCCAATGTGTGTATCTCGGCTCCTCCATGAACCGACTTACTATGCCGACACTCAACGAGATATCCGGCCTCGTGCATGTGAGATAACGTAGGCTTCCCACCAAACTTCTGTACTTGCTTGCATCAACACGGTCTCCTCCATCAAACTTAGAGAGTTTTGAACCGGGTTCCATTGGTGTTGAAACTGGGTTGCAATCTTCCATCTTGTACTTCTTCAAAATCTTTTTTGCATAAGCCTCCTGTGACACGAAGATTCCCTTCTCATTTTGTTTTACTTCCAAACCAAGAAAGAACTTCATCAAACCGAGATCTGTCATTTCGAACTCTCTTGTCATTGTGCTCTTGAACTCTTGTATCATCTTGGCATTGTTTCCCATAAAAATGAGGTCATCAACATAAAGAGCCACAATTAACAAGTCTCCTCCATTTTTCTTGACATAAACAGCATGTTCATATGGACATTGTTCAAGTCCATTCTCCTTGAAATATTTGTCAATATGAGCATTCCATGCCCGTGGTGCTTGCTTCAACCCGTAAAGTGCTTTCTTCAATCTCAGCACCTTCTTCTCTTCTCCTGCCTTCATGTAGCCCGGCGGTTGTTCCACATAAACTTCTTCTTCAAGAACACCATTCAGAAATGCCGACTTTACATCCATTTGATGCATTGGCCATCTGTATTGAGCAGCCTGTGAGATGAGTAGCCGAATTGTCTCCATCCTTGTAACAGGGGCAAACACCTCGTCATAGTCAATTCCAGCCTTCTGCTTATAACCTTTTGCAACTAGTCGAGCTTTATATCGTTCTATCTCCCCTTGAGCATTCATCTTCTTCTTGAACACCCACTTCACTCCAATGGGCCGACTTCCTTCTGGTAGCTCGGCTAACTCCCATGTGTTATTTCGGTCAATGGCTTCTATCTCCTCATCCATGGCATCTTGCCATTTCTTATCTCGGATGGCTTCTTCAAAACTTATGTTCTCAGAGTCTGCAAGAAGACAAACAAAATGTACCTCACTTGTTGACTCATATATGTCTTGTATGCTTCGCATCCTGGGTTGTCGTATCTCATCTTCATCATCAGAAGCTTCAGGACTTGCCGGGTTGTTAATTTGTGTTGAGATTCCGTCTTCAAAGTTTACCTCAGAAGAATTGTTCCAGTCCCACTCATTTGCTTCATTGAGCTTTACATCTCTGCTTACTATGACTTTCTTGTTGATGGGGTCAAACAGCTTATACCCCTTTGTTTTTTCATCATATCCAATAAAAACATATTTCTTGCTTTTATCCTCGAGCTTGGTTCTGAGCTGGTCCGGTATGTGTGCATAGGCTATACTGCCAAAAACTCTGAGATGAGCCACTGAAGGCTTTTGACCGCTCCATGCTTCCTGTGGAGTTTTATCATCCAAGTTCGAATGTGGACATCGGTTCTGCACATACACAGCACACTGCACAGCTTCCGCCCAAAACTCCTTCGGCATCTTTTTGTTCTTCAGCATTGACCGAACCATGTCAAGAATAGTCCGGTTCTTCCTTTCAGCCACGCCATTCTGTTGTGGTGAGTATGGTGCTGTTAGAAACCTCCTTATCCCATGTTCCTCACAGAAAGACATAAACGCTGTTGAGGTATATTCCCCACCTCTGTCAGACCGCACCGATTTGATATAGCTTCCTGTTGCCTTCTCAATCATCACCTTGAACCTTTTGAACACATCAAACACCTCGGACTTCTCCTTCAGAAAGTAAACCCAAGTTTTCCGTGAGAAATCATCAATAAAGGAAATAAAATACTTCTTACCGCTGAAGGAATCCGGATTGATGGGTCCACACAAGTCGGTATGTATTAGTTCCAGAGGTTGCTTAGCCCGGAATCTTGCCATCTTCTGAAACGTGGTCCTGGCATGCTTGCCAAGTACACAACTCTCACAAAACTTTCCTTCAAAGTTGATGCCAGGTAACCCTTCCACCATCTTCTTCTTTGCCAACTCGGTTAGACCACCATAATGTAGGTGACCAAACCGGAGATGCCAAAGTGACGCCTTATCTTCCACCTCGGCTTGTAAACATTCAACCTGTATACATTTCAGATTTAGTTTATACATACGATTCTTACCCATTTGAACCCGAACTATCAGCCGACCTTGCTCATCTTTCAAATACAATACCCGGTCTTTCATAATAACCGAGTAACCTTTCTCCATCAGTTGACCCATGCTTAAAATATTGCTTTTTAGGTCGGGTACATAGTACACATCTCGAATTGAGCCAATTAACTCGTCCTTTTGTAGGAAACAGATCGTACCTCGGCCTTTTACCTCAACCTTTGAGGCATCTCCGAACGAAACATGTCCGGTTTCCACCTTTCTCATCTCCTTGAAGAAGTCCTTATGTCCGCACATGTGGTTGCTCGCACCCGTGTCAAGATACCACTCCATGTCGTCGTCTGGACTTCCTTTACTGTGTGTCATTAACAAGACACCATCCTTCATCTCGCCTTCTGTGGCTAGGTTGGACGTCTCCTCCACCTTTTTCTCCTCTCTGCATTCTCTTGCGAAATGTCCGACTTTGCCACAGTTGTAACACTTGTCCGAGTTACAATCTTTTGCATAGTGACCAAACTTTCCACATTTGTAACACTCGATGTTTGAATAATGTGACCGACCTCCTCGTCGACCTCGTCCTCTTCCTCTCCAGTTTTGTTGATTTGACTGTCCTACCTCATCACTATACACTTCTTGACTTCGGCCTCGACCTCTACCACCACGGCTAGTACCTCGTCCACCGCGGCCACGTCCTCTACCTCGAAAATTTTGAGAATAGAGCATCTTCTCATCTTTAATTGTTGCTTTGGTCTGAAGTGCCTGCTCAAGAGTTTCCTCCTTCTTCTTCTTTCTTTGTTCATGCGCTTCAAGGGAACCCGCCAACTCATCAATGGTGAGTGTAGACAGGTCCTTGGACTCCTCTATGGCACAAACCACGTTTTCGAACTGGTCTGTCAAAGATCTCAAGATTTTCTCCACCACTCTGGTGTCAGGTATATCTTCTCCATTCCGTTTTAACTGGTTCACAATTCCTTGAACCCGGGCAACGAACCCGGATACTCCTTCCGTGTCCTTCATCTTCATTCCCTTCAACTCGGCACGAAGGGTTTGAAGCCGGACTTGTTTAACCCGATTAGCTCCTCTATAGACATTTGCTAAGATGTCCCAGGCTGCCTTTGAGGTCTCACAATTTGCTATCTTCTCGAACCCGGATTCGTCTACAGCTCGGAAGAGCATGAATAACGCCAGCTTGTCTTTTGCACGCGTCTCTTTCAACGCTTTGGTTTGAGCCGCCGAATGGCCTCCAGTGTCCTGTGGTTCTACAAAACCTGCTTGAACATTCTCCCAAGCGTCCTGGGATCCGAGAAGAGCCTTCATCTGGATGCTCCAATTCTCGTAGTTCTCCTTCGTCAACTTAGGTAGTGCCATATCACTCCCCCTCTCCATAGCTCTGATACCAATTTGTGGTATCACTATAATGTAGAACTTAAAATAAAAACAACTATTTTCTTGTGGAGAAGACAAAACTTGTATTTCTCTTTTTCTTGTGATGTTTTGCTTACAATATGGATTAGTTTATATAGGCACTAGATTGCCTTCTCATGAACCAAAACATTAAATTAGCCATAAACCACAAAACTAAACTTCCAACTCTTGGCCTCTCTAACTCTTGGCCTTTCACTTTCTCACAACTCTTGGCCTTTCACTTTCTTACAACTCTTGGCCTTTCACTTTCTTACAACTCTTGACTCCTTAATTAAGACTATTAAATATAAAACTAACAAAACATTTAAAGTTTATTCAACACTCATGGTGTTGTGTAGGTATACTGTAATGAGGGAGTCTGTGAAAGTGGCTAAGGTGACTCCACATTTGTGTAGAGTAACAACTCGAGATGAGGAAGTGAGAAGATGCGCCTTCAATGTGTGAGAGGGTATTTAGAGTGGGGTGCCCTGTGAAGCGTGTGAGAGAAGTTGTGGAGAGCCGTCACCTAGCCAGTCTAGCCTTTTCAAGCTAGGCATGTTGTATCCACTGTTGTGTACAGGGGAAGCAGTGCTAAGAGGAAAGAAGGAGATCCTATGTGATGCCTTCTATGAGGCTCTAGATATGAGCTTTGATATTGGGCCTAATGGGCTGGCCAAAACACACACGCACGCACGCGCGCACACACACACAAGATTGATTTTCGAGAATAACTTAACATAAGCTCTTCTTAAAATTCTATTTGAAAATTCTTTGCATGATACTAAACAAAGCTTTAGTAATCACCTTATAAGCAAACTCTACTTTTGAAAAGCCTCCAACCACCATATCAACTCCTAAATTGAACCCCATGCTTGCAATTTTGATTAGAGACAATGTATTATTCTCTTGGATGAAAAATTCCTGGGTGGACAGCCTTTTTGCTTTGTAAACCTCCTCCTATATATGCGAGTGGACTGATTAGCTTGCTTCCTTTTACTTATAGTCTTATACACCCCGAGATGAAGAGGTAAGACTTGAGGTGGCAGTAAGTACTAAAAGATTACTAGGGTATCATCAACAAGTTACTTTTACACAAGAGTCCATTTTTCATGAAATGGATTACCAAACACAGATTAACCAATTAAAATGCAAGAGAATATGAAATCAGCCCTTACAGCACAACGCTAATCATGGATTGGTTACCTAAAACACCTATATATATATATATATATATTTTAATTTTTAAACACAACATTAAATCCATATTATATATATATATATATATATATATATATATATATATATATATATATATATAATGAAATCAAATCATTCCTAAACTATTTCGTGAAAGTAACTTTCCAAATAATCTAACATTTCTCCTTTCACAATAGATAACAAGAAAGATAAAATTCTCAAAATGTCAAGGCACTAAAAATATTCTCCTCAAGCTACTAGTCTTAACTTTACCAATAATATATACAGGTGCGCATATAATCTTGAGGGAAAAAAAATTAAAATATTAGGATTTTAATAAATAATTATAGATATATAGTTGTTTTGAAACTATTTACGGATCTATAACATTCATTCACGCTCAATTTGGGCGTTAATGATCATGCCTAAGTTAGGCGTGACTTACGAGGCATTCATGCCTAATTTAGGTGTGAATCGTCCGGTGTTGGCACGTAACACAAAAAAATCAACTTATGAATCGTAAAATTTTGGAAGACTATAACTTTTGATTTAGGTATTTGAATCAGGTATTTTTTTTTTTGATTCCACATAATTTTTCGAGTTCTACTCAATGACATCTCATTTGACATATTTTATTTCTCACAAACACAGTTTGAATTTGCAACAATGACATTATAAAACCGTTTAAACGCAAAAACCTCCGAGTTCTTTTCGAACCAACACTAAACATAGTCTTCTTTTTTAAAATCTTGAAATTGTAAAAAATAGTATAAAAAGCAAACATCTAACTTTGTTTAATAGGTAGTGCATGAAGAATGACCTGGTTCTATCTTGCAAGCTCCACCACATCCATTGAAGATAGACAGAAGCTGAGCTCGCAGACACAATGAGAGAGTGTGTGTTCTTCGTCTTTGTTGTGAAAATAATGTGGTTTTGTCTTGGTGATCCTTTTTTAAAATAAAAATTAATAGGTGATTTTTTTGACTTGAAGTCCAAATTAGATAATTTTCTTATTCCACATAACTTTTCAAAAATAATTTTAAAACAATTATATATTCATAATTATTTATTAAAATAAAAATACTTTAATTTTTTGGCCATAATCTTGAGTAGTCGTTCAAGAGAAACGCTATAATTCTTTGTCACAATGTTAAGGCACTAGGGGTGTTCGCGGTCTGGATTGGATCGGTTTTGGAAGCAAAAATTATCTGATCCAATCCCTTCGGTTTGATCATGTAATTATCCATTCGGTTTGGATTTTTTTCAAATTCGATCTGATCCAATCCAATTTTTTTCGGTTTGGATTGGATCGGTTTTCGGTTTTATGAAAATCTTAAAATTTGTTTCATAATTATTGTGCAAATAATATCCTTTGTATATATTGACTTTGTAAATTATTATTTTTAAATATAAAAACATTAGTAAACGATAATATAATTTCTTTTTTGTGGGGTAATGAGATATGAAGCTCTACATAGATAAAATTTTGTTAGTGAGATGTGACTGGTTTTTTTTGGGTTAATGGGTCTTGGATTTAGAAATTTTTGAGTTATGATTGGAGAAAGACCCAAGTAGTTGGAAGAGAATTAATATATTGGATCGGTTTTCATCAATCAATCTGAAAATCGATCCAATCTAATTAAAATTTGCGGTTTTTTTTCGGTTTTCAATTTTTTAATTTTCAGTTTATTCGGTTTTCGATTTTTCGGTTCAGTTACCGCGGTTTGAATCAGTTGATGAACACCCTTAAAAAACACGCTTTGATGATGTTTTGGTAAAAGCCGTGGACCACTTTCGCATTCACAAATGCATTGGTTTGGATAGATGTCTCTCAATATGTGGCATTGGCAAATAAAGTGGACTGTGATTTCTATACAAATTTGGGTTGAAGTGCTAAATAAATAAACAAATAATTGAAAGGGTGAAATTGTGCAACTACAAATATTTACACACTAAATGCTAGCTGAGTTGAATAAGTTAAAAGGAAAGTAATTTTTATATATTTTTTTTGGGATAACTTATTCTATCTATTATTTTTTATCTATCACTTTAAAAGATCATTAGATCAGTATATTAATTAATATTTATCTTTCTCTTTCATCTGTAGATTTTAATCTAATGGTATTAGAGAGTAATAAACAAAGATAGATAAAAAAAGATAGATAAAATAACATATCCCATCTTTTATACAAGAGAGTTAACTATATTCATTTATGATCCGTACCGTATTTTGAATTAGAATAATAAATTCTCTTACAAATCAGAATTTGTACGAATATCAAAAAAGTCAACTTACCTAAAAATAATAATTAGATATCACCTTACATATATGGAAAAAATAATGAACCTAATCTGCAAATTCTTTTACTGTTAATACCAGGTGTAACACGTACTTTGAGAGTACCTAATTTCAGAGTAGTAAATACTAAATAGTAAAGATTCACTCGCCAAGTACCATTTATCCTTGGCCTTTACAAATTACAATACAAATGCAGAACTAGTATTTCGAGAGAGCAAAGAAATCCATTTCCTTACAATGACCGAACTACCCTCGCCCCATGGCTTTATCCTGACGTAAAAATCCCTCTCTACCTCTATCCATTCTCGTCCTTTCGCACTGAAAGAACCACAATGGACGGCGGCGGAAACAGAGCCGAAGCGGAGCGATGGCTCTACACCGCGAACAAGCTCCTGAGCGCACGTGACCTGCACG